>ONZH01025569.1:0-55164 GCA_900303285.1 Rhinella marina
GACTGACACCCTGTTAACGGTGGCTATTTAGTCTGCGACCCAGACAAATGTCGCACAGAGAGTTTTCTGGATCAAGCGGTAGATGATATTGGTAGCAAATGACTTGGTTGTATTGTGTGACGTACAGAAAGCGTCACCTGGACAGTATATACGGATGGGAGCGAATGTGCTGAACTGCGACACACAGAAAGGTTACACAAAGCTGAGTAAAATGGATTTGTATCACTGAGCTAAAACAACTGAAAAATTATTATTTTTTTTTTATATTTTCTTTTTTTGGGAACGTGACTTGCAGGAAATATGGTAGAACTGACTGACACCCTGTTTACGGTGGCTATTTAGTCTGCGACCCAGAGAAATGTCGCACAGAGAGTTTTCTGGATCAAGCGGTAGATGATATTGGTAGCAAATGACTTGGTTGTATTGTGTGACGTACAGAAAGTGTCACCTGGACAGTATATACGGATGGGAGCGAATGTGCTGAACTGTGACACACAGAAAGGTTACACGTAGCTGAGTAAAATGGATTTGTATCACTGAGCTAAAACAACTGAACTAATAATTTTTTTTTTTTTTATATTTTGTTTTTTTGGGAACGTGACGTGCAGGAAATATGGTAGAACTGACTGACACCCTGTTAACGGTGGCTATTTAGTCTGTGACCCAGAGAAATGTCACACAGAGAATTTTCTGGATCAAGCGGTAGATGATATTGGTAGCAAATGACTTGGTTGTATTGTGTGACATACAGAAAGTGTCACCTGGACAGTATATATGGATTGGAGTGAGTCAGTGCTGAACTGTGACACACAGAATGGTTCCACAGTGCTGTGTGCAATGGATTTGTATCACTGAGATAGAAAAAAAAAAAAAAAACAGGGTTAGATATGGCGATAGCTGCACTACTAGTGCCAGCCAGCCAAGTGACAAAAAAAAATAAATAAAATGTCTTCTAGCCCGTAGAAGGGCTGTTTGGTTCTTTTGTGGGTGATCCCTGCCTAACAGACAACTAAATGCAGGCCCTAACACTGTCCCTGAAAGGCAGCAGCTCTATCCCTAACGACATCCAGACGGCATCTGAGCCGAGCGCCGCGGCCAGTCGGTAGTATATTCCAGGGTCACCTGATCAGGCCAGCCAACCCCTGCTATCGACATGTAAGGGCCCCACGTGATGCTGGGTGTACTGTAGAGTCTCCTGGCTTGTGATTGGCTGTGTTTTTAGGCGCCAAAAAAGCACGATGCGGAAGTTGTCATTTCCTCGAGCATGGCGAGATACTCGTCCGAGCATCGAGCAGTTACAAGTACCCTAATGCTCGAACGAGCACCAAGCTCGGTTGAGTATGCTCGCTCATCTCTAGTTTTAAAGTTATCACCACATAAAGTGACACATGTAAGATTTGCTAAAAATGGCCTGGTCCTTAAGGTGAAAAATTACAGGGTCCTGAAGGGGTTAACAATATTTTCAAATGGGCCATAGCATACTGTGCAGTAATATCTTGGGTTGTGAAGAATGCTAAAAGCCTCCTTCTCATAGTCAGAAAGATGTTGAAACACAATGTCGCCTCCTTTGTCACTGGCACAGGATGCTAAGCTAGAATTAGACCATACGTCTTTTAGGGCTTTTTGCTCAGTTTTAGCTAATTTATAATTAAAATGTCCTTGGTCCCAACCCCTTCCCTTCGTCTCCCTGCTTTTACCACCATATCTTGTTTTGAATTTGACCATTACTCTATTATAACATATTATGTTTCACCTGTCTAATACAAAAGCCGGGTTATGAAACATGCTGTGTTATGCATGCACTTTGCGTGAGCAGTTACAACCCGATTGTTAATTCTCCTTGCATCGGGGTCCTTTCTATTCGTTTTGCTCTCTAATTTTTTTAGCTTTAACCCTTAGAGAACCCAGAGATTTTCCATTTTAACGTTTTCGTTTTTCATTCCCAGCTTTCCCAAAATCCTAACTTTTTTACTTTTTCGTTGACATAGCCTTATAAGAGCTTATTTTTTGCGGGACAACTTGTACTTTCTAATGACACCATTTACGGTTGCATACCATGTATTGGGAAGCGGCAAAAAAATTTCAAATACAGTAGAATTGGGAAAAAACACAATTCTGACAAAGGTTTTTGTTAATTTTTTTTTTACACCATACACGTTAAAATTGACCTGTTATCTTCATTCTCCAGGTCAGTATGGTTACAACGATACCACACTTGTATAATTTTTCTTGCGTTTTAATACTGAAAAAAAATTAAAGCCTTTGAGAAAAAATAATAATCTTTTTCACCATATTCTGACCCCTATAAATGTGTATAGGGCTGTGTGAACGCTCATTTTTTGTGGGGCGATATGTACTTTTTGGTGATACCAATGTGAAGTGTGTGCGACTTTAAAATAGCAGAAACCCGGCGGATAAGGCACCCGCTGTATGTGTGAGCAGGCGCCATGTTTAAAGACCGGACCTGAACGGGTTAAGGAGATGGATTGAGAATTTGGTCAGAAATAATGGTGTCCTCAATGCTGAGAAATATTGACATATACTTATCTACGTATCATGCAATATCATCAAGGAGGTTTCTGATTGGCTCCAAATTTATTCTGCAACCGGACAATGACCCCAAACATACGGGCAATGTCATTCAGAACAATATCTAGCACGAAGAATTATAAGGAGTCCTGAAAGTGATTATATGGCTCCCACAGAGCCCTGATCTGAACGTCATCAATCTGTCTGGGATTTCATGAAGAGACAGAAGGATTTGAACAAGCTTACATCCACAGATCTTTGCTTAGTTGTCCAAAACGTTTGCAAAAACCTCCCTGCCGAGTTCCTTCAAATACTGTGTGCAAGTGTACCTACTGTAGAAGAACTGATGCTGTTTTGAAGTCAAAGGAGGTCACACCAAGTATTGATTTAGATTTATTTTTTGCTCATTCATATTGTACTGTGTTAATAAATATATACTATTAACGCTTCTATTTTATAAAGCATTCATATTTTGCAGCATTTTTTTTCCACGCTTGCCTAAAACATTTGTACAGTACGACAGATAGATAGATCGATAGATAGAAAACTAGGCCCATCCTCTACCTATAAGCATCCTTAGCTTGAAATATATAATGATTCTTTGATATTTAATTCAGCTCTAAAAAGTATGATAAAACATTTTGGGAAGAAAATGAATCCTAAAAGTCCAGTACTAGATGCTAAAATGGCAAAAACCTGCACTGCAGTCATGTATTTGCCTTTAGTGCTGATATATGCTGGTATAAATGAGATCCATACACTACAGAACACCAGCATGCCGAATGTAATGTGATGAGCTTCATTAAATCTATCTGGTAACTGTTTTGCAAAGAACGCCACAAGAAAACATAGAAGTGCAAGGAAGCTGTTATAACCAAGAGCTAAATAAAACATGACATGAGAGCCTACATTACAATATAATATAAGGATCCCAGGTTTAGACACTGAATCTCTAGCAGGATATGGGGGATAAAAAATGATCCAGTATAGACAGATACCGAACTCACCCATAAAGCACAATACAATAAACATATGGGAATATTTGTTTTTCAAAAGTAGCTTGAATCTGCTTTTCGGTTTAGTAACATTAAAGGCAATCAAAACTGTGATGGTTTTTGCCAAAATAGAAGAAACAGCAATAGTAAAAAGTAAATTAAAACTGATAATTTGTAGTAAACATGTCAACTTGAAAGGATTACCTATGAAAAATAGGGAGCATAGAAATGACAACATAAGTGAGATAAGGGTGGTGTAACTGAGATCTCTGTTATTGGCCTTCACTATAGGGGTCTCTCTATATTTTATAAATATAAGCAGGATAGTAACTGAAAAAACATGTAACATAATAATAAGTGATGTTAATAATGTTCCGAGTGGTTCCTGAAAAAGTAAAATATCAAGTGGCATTTTCAGACAGGCAACATTTTTCTGGTCAGACCATTCATCTTCTGGACACAGCTTACAATTATCCATGTCTAAAGAAGAAAACAAAATAGTTAATAAAAAGCAACAATAGTAATATGAATAGACAATGACATAAAAAAACATACTAAAACAGCATTAAAGGGAATGTGACCTATTGTTTAAATCACATTTTTATGTTTAATATTTTTAAAGAATTTTTGATGGTGTTGTTTTTCATTTTCCATGTCAATATGTATATTTGGGGGGGTACTATCTTTCCTTGGGGAGAGAGCACCTTAGTTGACGTGAGGAGACTTAGCTGCCTTACATCTGGTGGCATTAGAGGTAGAGCTGGTTAAAAGCTCATCCCTTTCTTCCCAGAATACTGTATCTATATTTAAGCATAAACCCTGAAATCTTGCAGTTTTCGCACTGACCACTGAGCTTAATAATAAGCACCACTTCTTGGTCTGTACAGATCACTTTACTACAGTTATCTGCTTATCTGTCATTCTAATCCTGCCTATAATGATATCACATCTGTGTATTGATAAGATACGATCCACCATTCACATTAGGTGATTGTCAAAGTTTATCTATTTTTTGAATTCTGCACAATTTGCAGAGCATGGCAGGAAAACTCTCCCACAGAAGTGAATATGGTTAGCTGCAGACCAGTGTGTTTATGTCCCTTGTGACTGCCATGAAAGAATACTGCTTGCTAAATGCTGTCAAGAACAGCTCAGGCAAGATGGCAGCCCCCATAATCATGTTCAGAATAAATAATGAATCTACAATTAGAAAATAAAAACAGATTAAAAAACATGGATGTACTTTGCTATCTGGTTTTACCGGGAGATAACATTTTCGGTGACACATTTCCTTAAGCAAAGACTACACCCCTAAAAATATCTTCCACATATCAGTGGAAAAAAGCACTAAGGAGCAAGAAGTAGGGTGCTCACATGACCCCGAGAGGAAATGGTAGGAAGGGCTTGCCCTGATTAGCTCCCCAGCTGACAGCCTGTATGAGCCAATCAGTGCTACAGCAGGTAGGCAAGTGCCCTAGCAGAATGAGCAGAACACCATTTTGTACTTGGCTGTTAATGAGGGTAGTTAGGTCTTACAGTGTCTTCCAGAAAAACGATCTTAGAGTCAGAAATCAATCAGGAGCATTCGAAGATCAATTATTATACTGCCAGGGAGAATGAAGGAAAAGGCTAGGATTACAAAGAAGAAGAATTGTGTAAAATAGGGACAAGAGGGAAGCTGACAGCCAGGGAGTGCTAAGAAAGGAGCTATGGCTGGCTGTGCCTCCTAAAATAAAAGCAGCTACTGTACCTGCAATGAAATACTTTCATTTTTTTCTCCAATTTTCATAAAAAAAAAAAAATATATATAATTACTGCAGCAATACACAGGGTAATGCAGCTATCTACCTGTGAGTGTTGAAATTGAGCGTCAAGCCTCAATCGTCCATTTTTATTTATTCAGTTTCCACATGGTTGCAATTTATTTTTATTTTTTTTCTGAGGGGGGAATTCAATTAACCACCATATACGGTATACGTTAATGTCTACAGCTCTATTGTAGGACATCTATAACTAAATATTTGGCCATGAAAAAACTTTTCTCCACCAGCAATTGGCTTGTCTACAAGCTGAACCCCCACCTGGTCACTTTGCTGGAAGTGCAGTCGCTGCAGTACCATTGTAGTAGTGCCTTGTACTCTCACATAGTGGAAAATGTGGGCCACTCCTTGCGATTCTCGCTGTGTAGCAAGCTGCACTCTAGGTAGCACCTGTAGCAGCTATCATGGGCAGGGACAGTATGTGTATTTCTCAGCCCGCTTGGTCAATGTTTTTTGTGACCGTGGAGAAGCAGCACCCCAGAAACATGGCCAGATGCTTTTGACCCACTCTCACCATATTATGGGGCTGGCTCACACAGCAGGGCTTAATCTGCCTCCTCCCCTCCACCTCCTGATCCTGTGCCCAACGGCAGCAAGGCGCAGAGTCGCTTACACTACCCCTCCTTCCTATCACATGTGTCAAGTCAAGTGTTGCCACGCTGTGTTGGAGCTGATTGGCCTGGGAGAGAGTAGCCCCACTGGTGAGCAGTTGCTGAAGTACATCAAGCAGCAAGCATCCCATTGGATGTTACTCTGCCAACTCCAACTGGGCAAGGTGGTTAGCGACAATGGGCACAACATCCTGGCCGCCCTGTACCTGAGCGAAATAACACATGCTCCCTGCATGGCCTTTTTAAAAAATGCACTGGCTTGCGCAAGGTAGTGGCAATGTCCAGGAGACTGTCCCTCTTTTCAGCCACTCTCACATGGTGAGGAACATTCTCCTGGACTTGCAGCATCTGAATTGTGGGCAGCTACACTACTAAATCTGTGAAGTTCCAACTCAGTGGAATTAAAAATTTCACATGCTTGAGCGTCTATACGAGCAGTGGAAAGCAGTGATCGATTTGGTCATGCACTAGACCACCTCAGCAGAGAGCATGTGTTGTTTCCAGGTCGGGCAGTGGCAGCACATGCCGTTCATGCTGTTGTCCTTCACCCTCCTCATCTCTATAAGCAAGGACTAGACATCTCTGGCAGCAGCTGTTCTCATGTTTGAACATAGAATTTTGCTTTATTTGGTGTCATGCGCGTGTGTGGGAGGGAAACACCACACTGAGCATGGGGGGGGAAGGGGTACGGGATGAGGCCTGGAAACTAGGGAAAAGAGAGGGATACCTCCTAGAGAAGACCCTAACTCAAGTCCTGACTGACTACTAATATGAACAGGACCCAGAAGTAGGCGAGTTCATACACCAGATACCTAGAATCCTATCACACCCTATAGGAACCTGGAAGTAGTGTCAGGAATGAGTCAACCTGTTCTTCCAAAAGGAAGGAGGAACAGGAGTCTCCATCAGGCTAAATAACAAACAACAGGGAAATGCAACACACAAATAAATCAACACAAAATACGAAAGGGAATGGAAACACTTAAAGGGAATCTGTCAGCTCTGAAACACCCTCCAAACTAGAGTAAGCGATGTATAGTGTAAGTGACGTCAAGTCTGGTTATGTCATTTTTATCTTCATACTCACTTCCATTCTGATGTTGTGCTCCCACAAACCTGCAGTAAAATGCACTCAGTGGACTCTCAGTGCTCACTCACATAATGGAGAGGACTCAAAGAAGAGTCCTCTCAATGCATTTTACTGCTGGTTTGTGGGAGCAGAGTGTCGGAATGGAAGTGAATATGAAGGTAAAACTTACATATTCGGATTCAGCATTACTTACACTATACACCGCTTACTTTAGTTCAGGGGGTGTTTCGGAGAAGACAGGTTCCCTTTAACTTCATCGAAGCAATGGCAGCACCAGGAACTCAGCCAAGAACCAAACACTAGCTAATCACAGGTTCAAATGAAGCTATAAAAGCTATAAACCGCACAGCAAGGTGGGAGAAACAACTATAATTAGGAAAGGTTAAATGACCACAGTAGCCACACCTGGGAGCAGAAGGTGTGGAAAGTACCAGAAACAACACAGATGTCCATTGATCCAAAAGGAAAGCATGTCAGACCAGACCACGTATTGACAGTCTCACAGATCTCCTGCCACCTGTCACGGGAACGACCATATGTCTCGGAACATCCGTGACATTTGGTTGCTTAATTCATCACTGCTTTAAATATGTTAACTCTACCATCAATACAAGCAGTTAAATTAAAGTCAAACTTAGAAACACAGAATCAGAAGGTCAAACCACAATACAGCTCAAAACACCTCCCCAGCAGCACCACTCACAGTGCAGAACAAAATGCTGTACTTCTCCAGCCGTGGTAAATATATACTACCATGTAAGTCAACTTTTCTTTGCAATGCTGCAAAAAAATAGCCCAGTAGTAGTATTACCACAGCACAAAATGCCTTCAGAGCTGTGCCCAACAAATGTCACAATTCTTCACAAAATACCTCCACGGAAGCACCAAATACCATAGAGCAGCACTACTGAAAGAAGCATTGTCGCTTTTCCTACCATTTTCCTACTGGCAGCAATATTATACCCCCTCCTGTTACTCTTTAACTGGTAGCAGTAGTGGCATAGCTAAAGGCTTATGGCCTCATGCAAGGGTTCAGCTTGGGTCCCCCCTTTCCTCAGTGCTTTGTGGCCCATGGCAGGGAAGCACATAGCCTTCATGCTGCCTGAGGCAAAAATTGAAACAGTAACCCCCATGCCAAATTTTTGACCTAACCCCTGACCTCCAGCCAGAGGTGTAACTTGAGCAGCATGCACTTTCTATAATATCAGTGTTTTCTTGTGTGGCACAAGGGTCTTTAGGTCCCCTCAGGCTCCTGGACCCGGTATCGATTGCTACCTCTGCACTCCTTATAGCTACGCCTCTGGGCAGCAATATTGTTCCCCTTCACACTCCTTTAATCACCGCCAGGTGTATCAGTGTTTTATCCAACTGGCACAAGCATTCTTCCCCACATCACTATCTACTATCTACTTATCTACTGGCAGCATATTATCCTCATTCCAACCCTTTCCAGACTGACAAGAGTAGGCCTGACCCAGTGATTGGTTGAGTAGTTACCTCCCATCATTTACTGGGTTATTGTTATTATACACAAATCAAATTTCCAAAAAGATTCTAATTTTGGTGAATCCAAAACTTTTGTGATTTGTCCTACATCAATTGCTCAATATGGTGGCCATTATTTTACAAATCAGAAGACAGTAAAGAAGGCACTCAAACTGGTTGCCAATAAGTTTTAACCCCTTCAGGAAACAGCCATTTTTCCTGTCAGAGCAAATTTCTGCAAATCTGATGTGTAAATTTACATGGTAATAACTTTGGAAATAACGTTTTTGTATTTATGTATACGGGCTGTGTGATGGCTCATTTTTTGAGGGATGATCTGTACTTTTCAGTGATACCAATTTGAAGTGTGTGTAACTTTTTGATCACTTTTTGCAAAAACAAAAAATGATTGGGGAGTTGAAGTAACAAAAAATGTCAAATTGGCTGTTTTTATTTTTTTCCTTTTTTGCCATGTGCCGTAATCCATTAATATTGTTATATTTTAATTGTGTTGGCATTTTCGCACGCGGTGATGCCCATGATATTGATTTTTTTTATTTAAGTATTTTTATTTAGATTTTAAGGAAAGGGGGTGATTGAACGTTTATATTTTTTATATTTATATATTTATATATATATATTTCTTTTATTTTTTTATATTTGTAAAAAACATTTTTAATAGAAATGAGCGAGTAGTGTTCGATCGAGCTGGTATTCGATCGAATACTACGCTATTCGGCGTACTCGATTTCGTTCGAGTATAACGGCGATGGCGCACTTAGAATTCGTTTCCCCTCCCACCTTCCCTGGCGCTCTTTTTCCACCAATCACCATGCAGGGGGGGTATGAAAGGCACGCTGAGCACGCTGGCAGCGCGAAAACGGCGTCTACATGGATTGGCTGGAAAAACCATGTGACCTCGAATATTAAAAACTCAGCTCTTCCTGCTTGTACGCATATGCTGCGTGAACTTAGTCAGGGACAGAGGCTGGAGAAGGGAGAGACAGGTTTTAGCTGTTGGACAGGCAGGAGCGTGATTAAAAGCCCTTATCAGGGCTACTATAGTGCAGTACAGTGATAGCTTTACTACAATATAGACTTTACAGAGAACGGCTGCTGTATTCAGGGATAGCTGCTGGAGTAGGGACAGAGAGAGGCATTAGTGGTGTATTAGGTGCTCTGCTACATACCAAACTATATTTGGCACTACTGCTGTGTACCTTGAACTATAAAATATATAGGCCTTATAATTGGCAACTGTACTGTGCGTTCTCTTGCAAACTAATTTAAATACCTGGTGTTAATACCCACCGTCTGAACAGTTAGTACATGGCTGTGTACCTTGAACTATAAAATATATAGGCCTTATAATTGGCAACTGTACTGTGCGTTCTCTTGCAAACTAATTTAAATACCTGGTGTTAATACCCACCGTCTGAACAGTTAGTACACGGCTGTGTACCTTGAACTATAAAATATATAGGCCTTATAATTGGCAACTGTACTGTGCGTTCTCTTGCAAACTAATTTAAATACCTGGTGTTAATACCCACCGTCTGAACAGTTAGTACACGGCTGTGTACCTTGAACTTTAAAATATATAGGCCTTATAATTGGCAACTGTACTGTGCGTTCTCTTGCAAACTAATTTAAATACCTGGTGTTAATACCCACCGTCTGAACAGTTAGTACACGGCTATGTACCTTGAACTATAAAATATATAGGCCTTATAATTGGCAACTGTACTGTGCGTTCTCTTGCAAAATAATTTAAATACCTGGTGTTAATACCCACCGTCTGAACAGTTAGTACACCGCTGTGTACCTTGAACTATAAAATATATAGGCCTTATAATTGGCAACTGTACTGTGCGTTCTCTTGCAAACTAATTTAAATACCTGGTGTTAATACCCACCGTCTGAACAGTTAGTACACGGCTGTGTACCTTGAACTTTAAAATATATAGGCCTTATAATTGGCAACTGTACTGTGCGTTCTCTTGCAAACTAATTTAAATACCTGGTGTTAATACCCACCGTCTGAACAGTTAGTACACGGCTGTGTACCTTGAACTATAAAATATATAGGCCTTATAATTGGCAACTGTACTGTGCGTTCTCTTGCAAACTAATTTAAATACCTGGTGTTAATACCCACCGTCTGAACAGTTAGTACATGGCTGTGTACCTTGAACTATAAAATATATAGGCCTTATAATTGGCAACTTTACTGTGCGTTCTCTTGCAAACTAATTTAAATACCTGGTGTTAATACCCACCGTCTAAACAGTTAGTACACGGCTGTGTACCTTGAACTATAAAATATATAGGCCTTATAATTGGCAACTGTACTGTGCGTTCTCTTGCAAACTAATTTAAATACCTGGTGTTAATACCCACCGTCTGAACAGTTAGTACACGGCTGTGTACCTTGAACTATAAATATATAGGCCTTATAATTGGCAACTGTACTGTGCGTTCTCTTGCAAACTAATTTAAATACCTGGTGTTAATACCCACCGTCTGAACAGTTAGTACACGGCTGTGTACCTTGAACTTTAAAATATATAGGCCTTATAATTGGCAACTGTACTGTGCGTTCTCTTGCAAACTAATTTAAATACCTGGTGTTAATACCCACCGTCTGAACAGTTAGTACACGGCTGTGTACCTTGAACTATAAAATATATAGAGCAAAAAATGCCTCAAAACAATATCCTAAAGAGTACAGATCAACATCAAATAACCTACTACCCCAGTCTCTCGCCTGAAAGACCAGAAAAAGTACTCAACACAACAGTATTGTAAAAATATACAAAATAGCAGTTTATTGGTATAATACAAAACAGTTTATATATATCAAAAGATAATAACAAAAAGAAAATTAGGGCATACAAAAAGAAACCCAGATGCTGGCTAGAATCATAAGTTAAACGGGAAAATACCGCATCTCCCCATTAGATGTTACACATGTCTTAAAAAGAGGGCAAGCATTGTCACAATATGTACCTGTCACACTAAATGTGACCTCCAATAAAAAATAGTGGCTATATATATAATAAGTGCTTGGCCACATAGGAAAAATAACCTAGAAGAAAAAAGAGGGCCCCAGAGTATAATAACTCTAGTAAAAATAAACAAAGAAACCACCAAACAGCTTACCCATGGACATGATGGGGAGAGATGTACAGCGGCTGACCCGAGTAACCACCAAACCTCTACGCGCATTTCGCTATGAAAGCTTCGTCCTCCTGTTGTTGGGGGCCTTGTTGAAGCCAGTGGGGATACAATGCGTGCTGGTGAGGGTCAGCCAGGATCCCGCTCATCCAGAATCCCTGCCTTTATGGGACAGTTAAGCAGGGGGCGGGTTACACCGCTGTTGAGGCCTGAGCAGGTTGAACAGGTGGTGCAATGGATAGCCGATAGCGCTTCCACACAGTTGTCCACCAGCCAGTCATCCACACAGTCTCACTCTGACCCTCCTTCCTCCACACCTGGCCAACAGAGTCATCCCACCATTGACCCCTCCCAGGAGCTCTTTTCGGGTCCTTTTTCAGATGTGCCGGAAGAATCCCAGGAGCTAGCAGAGGAATTTGTTTGTAGTGATGCCCAAACACTTGAGTTTTCGCCATCTCCTGCTGATGTGGACCCTGAGCCAGCATCTGTTATCATGAGCGATGATGATGATGATACGCAGTTGCCATCAAGGGAGGCTGTTGGAATGTCCAGTGGGCAGCAGGAGGAGCAGAGTGAGGAAGTGGAAGAGGAGGTGGTGGATGACGAAATGACCGACCCCACTTGACCAGGGGTGATGTCCAGCGAGGAAAGCAGTGGAGAGGTGGTGGTCTGCGCAGCACCGAAAAAGGCAGCAAAAGGCAGAGGGATGTCCAGAGGCAGAGGGATGTCCAGAGGCAGAGGGATGTCCATAGGCAGAGGACAGTCCAGACAGAGAAGTGAGGCCACAGCCAGCAGGGCCGAAGCTGTTCCCGGCAGCGGGCAGTCGCGCAAAGCTCCCCCATCGAGGCCTCGTACTTCTGTGGTGTGGAGATTTTTTAATGTTTGTGCGGATGACAAACTGAGCGCGGTTTGCACAATCTGCCACTCAAAACTGAGTAGGGGCTCTGAGAAGAGCAATATGACCACCTCAGGCATGCAGCGTCACTTGGAATTCAAGCACTGGGCTGAGTGGGAGAGAGCAAACGCAATACAACCTGCGCCCGGTCTTGCTGCCACTGCCTCTTCCCCTTTGTTGTGTGCTGCCACTGCGGTCCAGACCTCCAGCCAGGACACCTCCACATCTGCCTCGGCTACTTTGGGGCCTTCTCCTTCAGCCTCCCCTTCCCCCGCCTCTTCGCCTGCACCTTCACACTCCTCGTCCCAACAACTGTCCATCTCGCAGGCGTTCGACCGCAGGCGGAAGTACGCCTCAAGTCACCCCCAAGCCCAAGCCTTAAACTGCCACATCTCCAAACTGCTGGCCCTGGAGATGTTGCCGTTTAGGCTTGTGGAGACGCAGGCCTTCCGCGACCTGATGGCGGCTGCCGCACCTCGCTATTCCGTCCCCAGCCGCCACTACTTTTCCCGGAGTGCCGTCCCCGCCCTGCACCAGCACGTGTCGCGTAACATCAGGCGGGCCCTGAGGTACGCAGTCAGCGCAAAGGTCCACTTGACCACCGACTCGTGGACAAGCGCTTGCGGCCAGGGACGATACATTTCTTTGACGGCACACTGGGTGAATGTTGTGGAAGCGGGGACGGGGTCGCAAACAGAGACGGCCTACCTACCACCCCCGCCCAAGATTGCCAGCACGGGTTCTGATACACCCCCCTCCTCTTCCTCCTCCTCCTCCTCTGCCTTAACATCGCCCTCAGCCGCTAGCTGGAAGCGTTGCAGCACTGGCGCGGGGAGACGTCAGCAGGCGGTGCTTAAGCTCATCAGCTTGGGCGACAGGAAGCACAGCGCCCCAGAAGTGAGGGACGCCATATTGCAGCAGACGGAGATGTGGCTGTCGCCGCTGCAGCTAGGACCAGGCATGGTCGTGTGCGATAACGGCCGTAACCTGGTGGCGGCTCTGGAGCTTGCCGAACTCAATCACGTACCATGCCTGGCCCACGTTTTTAATCTGGTAGTCCAAAAATTTCTAAAGACTTACCCCAACCTGGCAGAGCTACTGGTGAAAGTGCGGCGCTTGTGCGCTCACTTTTGGAAGTCAACTGTAGCTGCTGCTAGCTTAAAAAACTCCAGCAACGCCTCCATTTGCCTGAACATCGGCTGTTGTGCGACCTGCCGACTCGCTGGAATTCCACCTATTCCATGTTGGCCAGGGTGTGTGAGCAGCAGAGAGCATTGATGGAGTACCAGATTATGAATCCACGCGTGCCTCCAACTCAGCTCCCTCAGTTTGCCAACCACGAGTGGCCATGGATGGCAGACATATGCGATGTACTGCGTATCTTTGAGGAGTCCACCAAGAAGGTCAGCAGCGAGGACGCTATAGTGAGCGTAACCATCCCGCTCCTATGCGTCCTTAAAGAATCGCTCATCGCAATAAGGGAGAACGCATTGCACGCAGAGGAGACGGGGGTAGGAGGAGACGCAACGGAGCTACACAGTCAGACCACACTTTTGTCTGCTTCTCGGTGGCAGTTGCAGGAGGAGGAGGAGGATGAGGAGGAGGAGGACGACGTGGAGGTGGCTGTGGAAGAGGAGGAGGATGCTGGCGGCGAGGGTAGCAGTCAGGCTGTGTGCGTCCCATTGGTTCAGCGCGGATGGGGCGGAGAGGAGGCGGAAGAGGAAGAGGAGGAAATGGCAAGTGATCCTTCTGGTGGGGGCAGTGACGTCATGCCTATTCAGAGTCTGGCACACATGGCTGACTTCATGCTGGGCTGCTTTTCCCGGGACACACGTGTTGTCCGGATAGTGGAGAACAAACTGTACTGGGTCTTCGCAATCCTGGACCCCCGGTATAAAGATAACGTCTTCTCTTTTATTCCGGTAGAGGAGAGGACGAATCGATTGCTGGAATACCAGAGGGAACTCGTGCAGAACATGATGGAGATTTTCCCACCCACCATCGCTGGCGGCAGAGAGGAGAGGGTCTCCCAGAGTCCCTCAACATCGATCAGGCCCACAGCCACCAGGGGAACACTCTCCAAGGTGTGGGACACGTTCATGGCACCCCCTCGTGCAACTTCCATCACTGCGGGGCCCGCTATCAGCAGGAGGGACAAGTATCGGCGGATGTTGCGGGAGTACCTGGCAGACCGTACCCCTGTCCTCCCCGATCCCTCGGCGTCCTACACTTACTGGGTCTCCAAGTTGGACACATGGCTGGAACTGTCCCTGTACGCCTTGGAGTTGCTTTCCTGCCCTGCCTCCAGCGTGCTATCAGAAAGGGTGTTCAGCGCAGCCGGGGGCATTATAACCGATAAGCGCAGCCGCCTGTCAACCGACAGTTCCGACAGGCTGACGCTAATCAAAATGAACAGCAAGTGGATTGACCCGGACTTTGCTTCTCCAACAGTGGAAAGCAGCCAAAAGTGAAGTGCCATCTGTATGAAGTGCCATTTCCTCCTCCACCTCCTCCTCCTCCTCCTTAACCGCCGTAGAATTGCTCCGTAAATAAGAAAAATGTATATATTTATGGCTCACCTCTTGGGCCTCCACAAAATTTTTAAGAGGTCTCACCTCTTGGGCCTCCACAAAATGTTTAAGAGGTCTCACCTCTTGGGCCTCCACAAAATGTTTAAGAGGTCTCACCTCTTGGGCCTCCACATAATTTTTAAGAGGTCTCACCTCTTGGGCCTCCACATAATTTTTAAGAGGTCTCACCTCTTGGGCCTCCACATAATTTTTAAGAGGTCTCAGCTCTTGGGCCTCCACAAAATTTTTAACAGGTCTCACCTCTTGGGCCTCCACAAAATGTTTAAGAGGTCTCACCTCTTGGGCCTCCACAAAATTTTATCAAGGTCTCACCTCTTGGGCCTCCACAAAATTTTATCAAGGTCACACCTCTTGGGCCTCCACAAAATTTTTAACAGGTCTCACCTCTTGGGCCTCCACATAATTTTATCAAGGTATCACCTCTTGGGCCTCCACAAAATTTTTAACAGGTCTCACCTCTTGGGCCTCCACAAAATGTTTAAGAGGTCTCACCTCTTGGGCCTCCACAAAATTTTAACAGGTCTCACCTCTTGGGCCTCCACAAAATGTTTAAGAGGTCTCACCTCTTGGGCCTCCACAAAATTTTATCAAGGTCTCACCTCTTGGGCCTCCACAAAATTTTATCAAGGTCTCACCTCTTGGGCCTCCACAAAATTTTATCAAGGTCTCACCTCTTGGGCCTCCATAAAATTTTTAACAGGTCTCACCTCTTGGGCCTCCACATAATTTTATCAAGGTATCACCTCTTGGGCCTCCACAAAATTTTTAACAGGTCTCACCTCTTGGGCCTCCACAAAATGTTTAAGAGGTCTCACCTCTTGGGCCTCCACAAAATTTTTAACAGGTCTCACCTCTTGGGCCTCCACAAAATGTTTAAGAGGTCTCACCTCTTGGGCCTCCACAAAATTTTATCAAGGTCTCACCTCTTGGGCCTCCACAAAATTTTATCAAGGTCTCACCTCTTGGGCCTCCACAAAATTTTATCAAGGTCTCACCTCTTGGGCCTCCACAAAATTTTTAACAGGTCTCACCTCTTGGGCCTCCACATAATTTTATCAAGGTCTCACCTCTTGGGCCTCCACAAAATTTTTAACAGGTCTCACCTCTTGGGCCTCCACAAAATGTTTAAGAGGTCTCACCTCTTGGGCCTCCACAAAATTTTATCAAGGTCTCACCTCTTGGGCCTCCACAAAATTTTATCAAGGTCTCACCTCTTGGGCCTCCACAAATTTTTAACAGGTCTCACCTCTTGGGCCTCCACATAATTTTATCAAGGTCTCACCTCTTGGGCCTCCACAAAATTTTTAACAGGTCTCACCTCTTGGGCCTCCACAAAATGTTTAAGAGGTCTCACCTCTTGGGCCTCCACATAATTTTTAAGAGGTCTCACCTCTTGGGCCTCCACAAAATGTTTAAGAGGTCTCACCTCTTGGGCCTCCACATAATTTTTAAGAGATCTCACCTCTTGGGCCTCCACATAATTTTTAAGAGGTCTCAGCTCTTGGGCCTCCACATAATTTTTAAGAGGTCTCACCTCTTTAGCCTCCACACAATTTTTAAGACGTCTCACCTCTTGGGCCTCCACAAAATTTTCCATGAGCCTCTGGCCAGCCCACGGCCTCTTCCTGCCTTTTGCGGTCCTACGCATCCCTCAACATCCCCACTGCTTTACATGCTAGACATGACACTGGGCCAGGTCGGGTCACTGACATCTCTAGCGCCAACAATTTGGGCATTTTAAGGCTTCTGCATGTGTTTGAGTTGTTTTTACATTTTAAAGAAGACATGTCTGACCACATCTCACACACACACACAATGACAATTAGGGGTGGGGTCTATTTGCTTTCCCCCTTGCCTATGCCATCTGTGGTTGTCATAGGCAACGTGATTTTAAGGGGTGCAGAATTTCATCTTCTTTTTTGTCTAGTTTGGCTTGGGGTCCATGGCAATGTAGAGGAAAGAAGGTTTCCTTGTATGGTCTCACTTTACAGAGAGGTTACATTGTCTTTGGAGTGTATTGTTGAGAGGCTGTGATAGTGGCGTAATAGTGCGACTTGGGCGCGTTATATGCACCCAGACATGCTTCCCCTGCTGTCCCAGTTGCATTCCAGCAGTGTTGGCATCCTTTTCTGAGGTTTCAGGGTGGACTTGGTGACCTCCAAGTGGTCGAATTGAGATTTCCAAGTGGCGAGCATTTTTTTCCCATAGACTTTAATGGGATTCGATATTCGGTCGAATAGTCGAATTTCGCGGTCTATTCAAATCGAATTTCGAACTTTCGAATATTTCACTACTCGCTCATCTCTAATTTTTAACTGTTAAAAAAAAATTATTTAAAGTCACCTTGGGTGACAATAACTGGCAATCATTAGATTGTCCATTGTGTTCATTGATGGTTGTATAGCCATCATTGAACTCTAAATTTGCAATATAACAATATAATGCTGCCACCTAGTGGTCTGTATACTGGCCACATGCGAGCAGGCGCCATGTTTAAAGACCAGACTTCTGCCGTACATGTACGGCGAAGGTCCTGAAGGGCTTAAACAGTTCAGGGACAGCTTAGAGATAGTGTATGGATATAATAGGCAGGCATTATCCACACTATAGGGAAGAGTGTAGGGACCAATTGAACAGTGTAAAGCCTGGCTAAAAGGAGCTATCCTATTACATCTTGCTGTACTAATAGGGGTTAAAAAGCATTCTAATACTACTGATTTTAGATTGCTTGCTTTTATACATTAGTAATTCCATTAATCCTTGATTTCATTAATGGGTAAAACTGCTGTCTGATACTACAGATTTTGGGGGTTCACATTCTTTTATATACTGTATAATTAGGCCTGTTAATCCTTCATTGTGTAATTGGGTTGATATTGCTTCTTGATACTACAGATTTTTTTTTTCAATCCGGTAATCATTGATTGTTTAATTGCGGCTTGATACTACAGATTTTATGGTGTTCAAGTTCTTTCATACATAATTCAATCCTCCTCAATTGGAATAAAAACTGCAGTCTGATACTACAGATTTTGGGACGTTCACGTTCTTTTAGACATAAGTACCGTATTTTTCGCCCTATAAGACGCACCGGCCCATAAGACGCACCTAGGTTTTAGTGTAGGAAAATAAGAAAAAAATATTTTTCATCAGATCCTCTTATCAGACTGCCCATAAATTTAAGGACATCACATCAGACCCCCGTATCAGCCCCCTGTGCCCCCATACCATCTCACTGTGCTCCCACCAGACCTCAGATCAGCAGAATGTGCCCCCATCAGACCTCAGATCAGCAGAATGTGCCCCCATCAGACCTCAGATCAGCAGAATGTGCCCCCATCAGACCTCAGATCAGCAGAATGTGCCCCCATCATACCTCAAATCAGCAGAATGTGCCCCCATCAGACCTCAGAGCAACAGTATGTGCCCCCATCAGACCTCACATCAGCAGAATGTGCCCCCATCAGACCTCATATCAGCAGAATGTGCCCCCATCAGACCTCAGATCAGCAGAATGTGCCCCCAACAGACCTCAGATTAGCATATTGTGCCCCCAACAGACCTCAGATTAGCATATTGTGCCCCCAACAGACCTCATATTATCATATTGTGCCCCCAACAGACCTCATATTATCATATTGTGCCCCCATCAGACCTCATATTACCATATTGTGCCCCCATCAGACCTCAGATTAGCGTTTTGTGCCCCTTCACGCCTCAGATCAGCGTCTTGTGCCCCTATCAGACCGCTGCAGCGTCAGATCAGCCCACCCAGCCACTTAAAGACCATACTTACCTGTTCTGCGCTGCCGCTGCCGTCCGGTCCCACGCTCCGCGCTCCTCTCTCTTCCCTGCCGGCACGCACTATGACCTGACGCTGCAGTGTCAGGTCATAGTGCGTGCCGGCAGGGAAGAGAGAGGAGCGCGGAGCGTGGGACCGGACGGCAGCGGCAGCGCAGAACAGGTAAGTATGGTCTTTAAGTGGCTGGGTGGGCTGATCTGAGGTCTGATGGGGGTCCCTACGTACAAGTGAGCGCTTCCTTATGGAAGCGCTCACTTGTATTCGCCCTATAAGACGCACCGCATTTTTCCCCCTACTTTTGGGGGAAAAAAGTGCGTCTTATAGGGCGAAAAATACGGTAATTCCGTTAAACCTTAATTGTATAATTAGGGTGAAATTTCGATCTGATACTTTAAATTTTGAGGTGTATAATTTTTTTTTTAATATAAATAAGTATATTAATTCATCCTTGATACTGTGGTGAAATTGCAGCCTGATACTACAGATTTTATGCTGTTTACGCTCTTTTATACATAGGCAATTATGTTAATCCTTAATTGGGGTGAAATTTTAGGATATTAAAGATTTTAGGGTTCTCACATACTGCTATATATAAATACATCGATTCAACATTGTTTCCAGGATGAAATTGCAGCCTTATACTACAAATTTTAGGGTGTGTACGTTCTTTTTCACATAATTCAATTCTTTAATCTCTAATTGTGTAATTGGGGTGAAATTATAGCCTGATACTACAGATTTTCAGGTGCTCATGTTCTCTTATACATAAGTACATCCATTCATTCTTGTTTTGGGGGTGAAATTGTTGCCTGATTACTACAAATTTTTGGGTGTTTACATTCTTCTATAAATAAGTATGTCCGTTAATCCCTTATTGTGTAATTAGGGTGAAATTGCAGCCTCATACTACAGATTTTAGGATGTTTACGTTCTTTTTCACATAATTCCATTCTTTAATCCCTAACTGTGTAATTGTGGCCTTATACTACAGATTTTAGGGTACTCATGTTCTGTTATATATAAGTACGTCCATTCATCCTTGTTTCGGGGTGATATTGTGGCCTGATACTGGAAATTGTACCGTGTTTTTAAGGGCTTTTTAACATAATTCAATTTTTTAATCCTTAATTGTATAATTGGGATCATGTGCTTGACTCCACACCTTGTGCCGAGCCAAAGTGAAGAGTCCCAAGCCGTCATTACTTTTCCAAAAAGGCTGTACCAGCCCTGCACATGTATGTTGAACAGAAGGTGGGCCAATCCTTGAGCCTGTAAATGTCTGCTAAAGTTCACAGCTCACTGGCTCACTGGGTAAATGTGGTTCCTGCATAGCCACACCAGCAACTTGGCCAGGTGACGGCACTGCTGCCTCAGCATTCTCAAGCTGTGAGTCCTGCGCCAAAGTCCTCCTCTGCCTTCTCATACTTAACCTTGTCCTCAGCCTTCACTGCAGACACAATTCGGAGTGCTCCTCCAGCATATCACCTATGCAGAACAGTGTCATGCTGTTCTGCACCTGGTAGGGCTAGACAAATGGAGTCACACTGGAGAGGAACTGCTCTGTATCTTTCAAGAGAAAATTGAATCCTGTCCCTCTCCTTGCCAACTGAAAATCGGAACCATGGTCACCGACAATGGGAATAACATTGTGTCTATACTGCATCACAGAGGGCTGACCCATGCATCCTGCATGGCGAATGTCTTTTAATCTGGTTGTAAAGCGGTTCCTGAACTCTTTCACCCAACTGCAATACATCCTGAAAATGGCCAGGAAACTGTGCATGCACTTCAGCAACTCTTACCATGCAAAACACGTCCTCCTTGAGCTGCAAAGGCAGAATAACGTTCCCCAATATCGCCTCATATGCAACATTTTCAGCCGTTGAAACTCCACCCTCCACATGTTGGACCAACTATATGAGCAGAGGAAAGCCGTAAACAATTTCTTGATGATGCAGGCCATCATGAGCACTTCCCTATGTAACTTTGACATTAGACAGTGACAGCTCATGCGTGACACCTGCCGTTTGCTCAGGCCCTTGGTTGAGGCCACTTTATTTGTTTTAGTTTTTTTTTAAATAATTCTTTATTTTAAATAGAGCAATAGAAAATCGTACAAAAACATTTGTTGATGTAACATACATCATAGATGCGTTAGAGTCAGGCAAAAAATTAAAAGGAGGGGAAAGGATAGAGGTAGGGAGGGAGGAAGAAGAGGGGGTAATGGTGGAGGAAGAGATGGGAGGGGGGGGCAAGAGGTAGGACAAGGGAAGGACGGAGGAGGGACATAGGACTGAAAACAGCATCAGTCAACAGAGATCGAAAGGCTTCTCGATCACTTCTCAGACTGAAGTAACAATATTGTTAAAAGAAGTCATTTGCACTGGGCTTGCAAAATAAGAAAATAAGAGACAGCAACAGCCTAAAGAATTTCTCACCATCTGGGCAGAGGAAATTATGCAGAGCTAGTTCGTTTCCATTTAATCCACGGATCCCAAGTAACCAGAAAAGACGGGTGTTGCCACTTCTCCCAGCTGGCCATCTCCTCTAGTTGAAAGATAAGGTGGAACCTTTGATACCATTCTTGTACTGATGGTGCAATGGGATCAAGCCAGCGTACAGGCACTAATAGTTTGGCCGCTATTAAAAGGTATGACTCCAGAGAATGCTTAGTAAAAGTACCAGCACCCTCAGGTAGGTTTAGAAGTACTAAGCGTGGGGAAAGTGAGAGGGAAGGCGAACAAATATCTCTCATGCCTTTTTCTATGATTCTCCAATATTCCTGTATTACAGGGCATGACCACCATATATGAAATAAGGTACCAGGTGAGTGGCCACATCTCCAACAGAGGTCAGTGGATAAGGGAAACATCCTAGCGACTACATCAGGTGACCTGTACCACCTAGTCAAGAGTTTGAAGGCATTTTCTTGAGTCCTGATACAACGAGAGCACCCATGAGAGCGCTGTAGCACAGTTTTTATCTCTTGGGGAGAGAGCGTGATGTTAAGATCCTTCTCCCAAGCAGTCAAATAGTGCGGTTTAGGGGGTGCTCTTTGCTCATTAATTTTTTTATAGAAACTAGATAAAAGATGCTTTGGCTGCTGAGGCATGAAAGACAACGTTTCAAACCAACTAGGGTCCCTGTGGGGAAACTTGTCCAAAAACCTTTTGCAGCACTCCGAAAAGTGTGCCATGTGGAGGTAGGAAACCATTTTAATACCATGGTCATTTCGGAGAGCCTCAATTGTGGGAATACAACGATTTGCCAAGAGAGTCCCAACCGGGATTGTCTGAAGTTGAGCCCAGAAATCAGCCAATATCCCTCTCTCTGTTCCTACAGCTACCGGAATAAGATGGGACGGGAGAAAGGGAGAGAGCGTCGGTGAAGTAGATTGCTCTAGAGAATTATGTAGTGTGAACCTGGCCGACATAAGACCTGCTATGTTGGGTTGAAACGTAGCTCTCTGAGAAACATCTAAAACAGGTTTCCACAATAAGTAAATATCATTGACAGAAAGTTGCGATTTCAGTACCTGAATTCCCAGTGGAGCATCTCTCGGTGATAGAACTTCTCCTAGGATTCTGAGTTGAGCAGCTGCGTAATATAGTTTAAGATCGGGAAGGCCAAAGCCTCCCTTATTTTTAGGCAGGGTTAGAGAGCTATAAGCTAGCCTTGGCTTGGTTCTCTTCCAAAGGAAGGCAGAAAAAAGCCGGCGAATTTTAGCAAAGAATGCTGGAGGTAAGTAAATCGGGGCAGCCTGCAGAACATACAGAACCCGGGGTAGTATATAGGTTTGTAGAAGGTTTTTTCTACCTATCCAGGACATCATAGGGATTTCAAAGGATTTCAGCTGGGCAGATATCTCCCGTAACAGAGGTGCATAATTAAGGGCATAAATCTGTGTAAGATCATTTGGGACCTTAATACCGAGGTATTTAATGGAAGTACTGGGCCAGGCAAAGGGGTAATGAGCAGAAAGGAAGTCCTGAGACTGTTTAGAAAGACCCACTCCAATGGCATCACATTTGGACAGATTAATCTTAAAGTTCGATATATCTCCAAAGGCATTAAAAGTGTCTATTATAATTGGAAATGCAGTGATCGGGTCTGTTAAGAAAAGTAATAAGTCATCCGCAAAAGCTGCTATCTGGTGATGGACATTGGCAACCTGAAGACCAATTATGGAGGGATTACGGTGAATAGACTGCAAGAGCGGTTCTAAGGCCAAGACAAATAAAGTAGGGGATAATGGGCAGCCCTGGCGAGTGCCATTCATGATCTTAAAGGGGCTAGATAATACTCCATTAGCCCTCACTCTAGCGGTGGGACCTCTATAAAGAGCAAAGATGACATCTATAAAGGGCACAGGTAAGCCAAATCGTAAGAGTACCATTCTCATATAGTGCCAGTCCACTCGGTCCAAAGCCTTTTCCGCGTCCGTACTGAGGAGGGTAAGGCTCATGTTTTTATTGGAAGCGTAAGAGATAGTCTGAAGGACTCTGATAAAATTATCTCGTCCCTCACGCCCCCGCACGAATCCCACTTGTTCCCTATTTACTAGAGATGGAACAATGAAAGATAACCTTTGGGCCAGAATCTTTGCAAACAGCTTCACATCGGAATTCAAGAGGGATATAGTTCTGTAGCTAGAACACAGCGTCGGCTCTTTACCTTCCTTGGAAATTATACTGATATGGGCTTCTAACGCCCGTGGTGCTATATGGGAGCCCAACAATAAGCTATTAAAGTAAGTAGACAGCCGGGGGATAAGTTGTGAGGCAAACAGCTTATAATAGGCGATTGGGAGGCCATCAGGCCTCAGAGTTTTCCCAGAGGGGACAGACTTCATTACTCTATGAATTTCTGCATCTAATATCGGCTCCAACAATTTCTCTTTAATGTCCAGAGAGATAGAAGGCAACTCTAAGGCGTTCAGAAATGCGTCTATACGATCCGATCTAGCCTGCAAATCCTCTGGGGTTTCACCCGCTCTAAGATTATGCAAATTGGTAAAGAAAGCTGAGAAGGCCTTAGCTATTTCTTCATCAGTACTCGTCATAGCACCATTAGGAGAAGTAACCTTTGCAATGTGTGCTTTGTCTCTAGCTTTTTTAATTATATCCGACATTACCTTTCCTCCTTTATCGCCATGGGCATATTGTTTGTAGCGAGCTTTCAAATAGTTCTTAGTGGATCTAGCATGCAATAAATCTTTAAGCTCCTAGTGCAGAGCTGTCAAATCTGCAAGTTCTGATGCAGCTAAGGAGAGTTTGTGTACCTTCTCCTTTTGCGCAATGCGATTGAGCAGCGAAGATACACGCAGGCTAGATTGCTTTTTGACATAAGAACCATAAGAGATGAACTCGCCTCATATATAAGCCTTGTGGGCCTCCCATATAGCAGCCTGGCTCGGGGTGGAGTTAGCGTTAACATCAAAGTAAGATGTAAGTTTGGAGGAAAAGGAATCCCTACTGGTCTGGGATTAAGCTTCCAAGACCATTCCCTAGAATTCCGATCTGAAAACTGCAATGCCAAGGATATCGGGGAATGGTCAGATACAGTAATGTTCCCAATATCAGTTTTGGTGACATTGGGGAGAAGATGACGGGAAATTAAGAAATAATCAATTCGATGGTAGGATCCGTGGGGGTTCAAGAAGAACGTATAGTCCCTACCAGTAGGGTTAGAGGTCCTCCAGACATCTATGACCCCTAATTCTTCAAAGAGTCTATGAAGACCACCAAGTGCTCTGTAAAAGAAGGGGACACGTTGTGAGGTTGTGTCTATCAGGGGATTGAGGGCCACATTAAAGTTACCTCCTATAAGCAGTACACCTGAGTTAAACAGCGAGATGGCCCGAAGGACTTTTCTTAACCAAGGAATGGTACCTTTGTTTGGGGCATAAATATTACAAATAGTAAAGGTCTGGGAGCCAAAGATGCCCTTAAGTAGGAGATATCTACCCAGCGGATCCACCACCATGTCCACAAAATGGAAAGGCACATTTTTATGAATACCAATACTCACACCTCTGGATGCTCCACTGGGACTGGGCGCATGAAACCAGGTTTTGTAAGGACCGTGTATCAGTGTAGGTACATGGCTTTCTCTGAAGTGCGTTTCCTGCAAGAGAATAACATCAGCTTTCATTTTTCTTAACAAAGCAAAGATTTGACTGCGTTTTGTCAGTGCATTGCCCCCCTTAATATTAAAGGAGGCAAAGTGTATGTCATAAAGTGCCATATTCACACATATGTAAAAGCTGATAGAGCTGGCTAGACCCTGTAGTTACAGTCGAGCCCAGTACGGTGACCAAAAAACAAAGGAAAACAGTAAAATGATGAACATAAAGAATAACAAAAGTGACAGAAA
The DNA here is from genome assembly GCA_900303285.1 of Rhinella marina. Classification (NCBI taxonomy): domain Eukaryota; kingdom Metazoa; phylum Chordata; class Amphibia; order Anura; family Bufonidae; genus Rhinella; species Rhinella marina. The sequence continues at coordinate 25,371 of ONZH01025569.1, forward strand.
GGGAGGATGTCAGACATATGGGGGGTAACATCCTCAAAAGTAAGGCCTGATCGTGAAACGCCCTAAACCAAACCAGGCTATTACAACAGCATGATCCCAAAGAAAGAGCAATGAAGGAGGACAGGAAAGATAGAAATGCAGCCAGATAGGGCAAGAGGGAGGGGATCAAAGTCGCCAGCACCACTGGTCAATTCGCATGTTGATGGAGATTAATTAATAATGGACCTGTGGAAGACAGGGAAGGAAGGGAGGGGGGGAGGGACACCCATATCCCCATTAGCCATACAAGTGCTTGTGGCCTAACCCTGAAAGGCCATGGCTCGCTAAAGGAAGAAAAAAGGGGGGGGGAGACCCCCGTCCCCAACCCCACCACCCCCGAACCCACTCAAGAAATAGCTCTACAAAACTCCAAAGGGGCTCAGTCACTTAGGAGTGTCAGCTGAGGCCTGGTTCTTGGGTCTTGATGTGCGCTGTTTTTTCACTGGAGACCAGGCATCAGGGCTTGGAAGGTCAGGAAGGACCGGGCCCACCGGTATCGGCATCCAAGATTCCACTGGGATAGGATCTACTTGTAAAGCTCGCCAGACTGAAGGTAAGTCCTCTGGTTTGCGAATCGTAAATCTGGATCCGTTTACAGCAAACTGCAGACCGAAAAGGAAGAGCCAACGATATGGTGTCTTTCTCGATCTAAGCAAGTCAGTTAACGGCTTAAGCAGGCGTCTCTTCAGAAGGGTCGAAGGAGCCAGATCCTGGTATAACTGAATTTTAGCATCCCGGAACTGCAGTTCATCTCGTGACCTGGCGGCATTTAACACGGCGAGAGTGTCAACGTAGCTCAATAGGCCGCAAATAATGTCTCTAGGAGGGTCCCCAGAGGGAGGTTTCGGTTTCAGGGCCCTGTGGGCTCGTTCAATGATCACTTTAGAAGCAGGCTCGGGGCCTAGTAAATCGACAAACAACAATCTCACCGCCTCCACCGTAGCCTCCGGGCCCTCCGTTTCAGGGATACCTCTAATTCTGACATTCTTCCTTCGGCTCCGGTTTTCCTGATCCTCCAATGCAAGAAATGCCTGATTAAGGTGAGAATAGTGAAAGGTAAGTTTGTGTCTCACCGCCGCGCCATGCGTCAGCAAGGCCTGCTGCACAGTCTCAGTCTCAGGATTCAACGCGGGTCCCCACATGCCGAATATCAGCTCTCATCTCGAGATCGCTTGAGCTGCCGGTCTATCTGGTACATCAGAGGTACTTTCTGCTTCTGACTCCTCGGAGCCGGATCCCGCCACCGAGTCAGGCGGCGCCATCTTGGATTGGCGCGCGACAGCTTCAGCAGATTGTTTTTTAAGGTATTTATCCATTTCTTGCTGGGATTGAGCCGGCTTGCCAAGTCCCAGGGTCTCCCTCTGCCTCTCCTTGCCAGTATTCTTCCCCATAGTCGTGGTGGGAACGCTGTTATTGCTGAAATAGGCGTTCGGCAGCAGGAGCTACTCGCTCACACGTCCGCCATGGAACTCGGTCAGGCTCCGCCCCCCATTTGTTTTAGTTTTTAATTTATCTTATGGCCACCTGAGCCCTGTGGGGGGTAAACTGGTGGAGAAGGAGGAGGAAGACATTCACGCACAAGCATTGTACTGTATACAGAAATGGGAAATGGTTTATCTGTATTTGTGACAGAAGAGGAGCAGGAGGAGCTAGAGGGCGATGAGAAAGACCAGGCAGATGACCCTGACACATGTGAAGATGGAGGCAGGGAGTCCCTCCGAGTTCCTTACATAAATAGCCAGATGCATACTATTCGGCAGAGGTATGACTACTGACTCTCCACCATGTTAGACCCTCACTACCTGTCCAAAATGGGGGGCTTTTTTCCCACCTGCTGAGAGGGAAGAAAAATTCAACTACTATCGAGATATCCTATGTAGCCAGTTGGCCGCTGCCTATGTGCACCATTGCCCATCCTCACAAAGGTCTGAGTGGGGGTGCCCTCTGCGCTCACATTCCACTGCCATTGCTGTTGGAGGTGTGGGGGGAGGGGGACAGCACCAGCTTCATCAGAAGCAACCTATTTGTGGACTGTCTAATGAGCACTTTTCTTCACCCTCCTACTAAAGAACCCACCCACCAGTAGCAGCAGCAAGACAATTAACAGAATCTGAACCATACTTGGACTACACCATGCCACCCCACATCCAAGATCCCCTGGACTACTGGGCAGCCAAACTTGATTTGTAGCTGCAACCGGCCTGTCCGGTCAGTAGTGTGGCATCAGAGCAGGTGTTTGGTGTGGTGGGTGGCATAGTTACCCTAAAAAGAACTCACCTTTCCACCCAAAATGTTGAGAGACTGACCTTTGTTAAGATGAATCAGGCATGGATAAGCCAAGATTTTCAATTAGGAAGATTTGGCACTCATGTCCTATTTATTCAGGTGCTCTAGTCATGGGGTTCCAACCCCATAAAGAATCAATTAAATAAACTTAAGCAATTTTTAAGATATGGTTGAAGTAATGTGCTTATTTTTATTTGGTTTTCATTTGAAAGGCAACTTCAAGTGTATACATGTGACGTTTTAGTCCATCAGGGACCTTTATCAAACACTAGTTGCCATAGAGAAAAAGGTTATGTATAGCTAGACCTGTGGAAAGGTGTGTTCACACCGTAGAGTAAGCTTACTCTGTGATGTGAACACACCTTTCCACAGGTCTAACTATACATAACCTTTTTCTCTATGGCAACTAGTGTTTGATAAAGGTCCCTGACGGACCGACACGTCACATGTACACACTTGAAGTTGCCTTGCAAATGGAAACCAAATAAAAATAAGCACATTACTTCAACCATATCTTTAGTAGTGCCTACATTTATTTAATTAAGCCAGGATTTCCACATGTCAGTGCCTGATGCTTCAGACTAGATCACTCTGGGTGACACACCAAAACTTTGTGAAAAAAGACTGTTTCTTCTGGCCACCTGCTTCAGCCATTATTCTGATGCTGCCAAGCACCTGATGCCACACATCTGCTGCCTCTGCTTCCATTTTCTCCTGCTGCCACTCACCATCTTGAGTTGTTACTGCCACCTCCCCACTCTGTGACTAGGCCACTATGTTGAATCCTCATGCGGTTGCCACCTTTCCACTCTGTGACTGGGCCACTATGTTGACTCCTCATGTGGTTTCTGCCCTCCCTCTCTTTGTCGTGGCCACTAGTGTCCCTGTTTGGCCTTGCTGATATCAACATTTATTTTACCCTTCTTCTGATCTGTCAGAAGGACAGAAAAATGAAAAACATAACGGATCCTGTCTTTGGAGCATCCGTAAGACCAAATAAGTAACTGTTTCACTACCAAAGCAGACTAACTGTTTCTGCAATGCACAGTGGACTAACTATGTTTCTGCACAGTGTTGTACATCAGTATACAGGCTCTCTGCATCAGGGAAATAGCTGATTTTTAATGGGTTTCGTCACAAATAAATCTGGATCAAATCAAATTTTTTTAGAAAACTCGGCGAATTGTCCAAAATTAATTTTTGAAAACTTCACTCATCTCTTGTAGAAGCCACTTTTTTCAAGTTATTCAAAACTGATTTTATAAACTTTGGTAACCCTTTATATGTTTCACAAGAATTAAAAGAAAATTGAGGTGAAATTTCATTTTTTTTTCAGATTTTACATTTTAATACAATTTTTTCCTGTAAGACAGCAAAACAAACCTCATTATTTATACGCTGATTATGCAGTTTACAGAAACATCCCATATGTATACATAAACTGCTGCATGGGCACACAGCAGGGCTCAGAAGGAAAGGAGCGTCATAAAGTTTTTGGAGTGTAGATGTCCCTGCAGCGCCTCCAGCCTCCTGCTTGTGAGGAGGAGCGAGGACGTCCGGCGTCCTCGTATTCATAGTAACAAGGGGGCAGGGTAGCCCTGGCTGCGCATGCCTCCTCAGCGTGGCCATCGTCCTCCCTCCCCTAAACAAAGAGCAGGGGAGGAACTAAACGCCAACGTTAATAAGTCGGCGCTTGGGTTTGTGGGTATGATGGACGCAGGTCATGTGACACTGGCCACGTCATGTGACCCATCAATTGGGCCTATTTAAACAGGCAACCTACTGGCCACAGATTGCCTGTGATTGGTCTTTTTACCATTACTAGCGTGTTACTGCATTGCGACTTCTGTTTTTTTACCTCGCCTTGGATTTGACTTCGTCTTTGTGATACCCCTTGTACTGACGCGATCTCTTGGCTCCTGACCCTGGCTAGAATTTGACTTTGTCCTTGTGTTACTCCTTGTACTGACGCGACTTCTTGGCTCCTGACCTCGGCTTGATATTGACTCTGATCCTGTGTTCTCCCTTTGTTCTGACGTGACCTCCTGGCTCTTAACCTTGGCTTGCTAACATTTACATGTCTGTGTTTTTTGTCTTAGTCTGTTGTTTTTCTCCCATTTGTTCCCCTCCCTGTAAGGCCCTGCACGTACGTAAGCTAGGGACCGCCGTCCAGTTGCACACCGTCAGTTAGGACGGACCGTGAAAGTAGGTAGGGATAGTGGTGTGGGTGAAGCTCAGGGCTGCACTATTCTACAGTAGGAAAAGTAACCTTATTTTGGAAACTACACCCCTCAGGAATTTATTCAGGGGTTTACTGACCTCTTTGAAGCCACATGTGTTTCACTGAATTTAAAAACATTTGGCTGTGCAAATGTTCCATAAGCTCTCCATGTTTAATTATCACAAGGGTTAACAGGAGAAAAAACACCCTAAATTTTGTTAAGCATTTTCTCCTGAACATGGCAACATCCAATATGTAAATTTATGTTTGGGCACACAGCAGAAATCAGAAGAGAAGGAGCGCCATATGGCTTTTGGATGGCAGATTTTGATGAATGGCTTATGGGCACCATGTTGCTATTGATCAGTCTTTGGAGACCAGTACAGCCATTTTCTGACAACAATACATTTTATTTTTCCCTCAATGGAGCTTTATCATTGATTCTATTTTAGGGTATTGTAAGGGATCGTATCCTCTCAGGGGGTCTACATCACACAATATCTTCACAACACGGGGATTTTCAGGTCCAACTCAGTTTTATTGGCACTAGCGAACCAAAACAAATCATAAAACAACACCTGCCCGGCTGGGCTCTGACTAAACATAGTTCAGCTAACTCACCTAAATACATACGCTGTTCACACACAGCTTTTAAGTGCAGCTTCCTCAGCTGTTCAGTCCAGCAGCCTCCTGTCTGTGACTCCAACCGTACCTTTTGGGGGAGATGGTCCAATAGTCCTCCCGACTATAACCGTGTGACCCTCTTCTCCTAGGGTCACTGGGCCTCCCAAACTTCCAGGCTACACAGAGCCTTGTGGCCCCTCAGCCCTTCTGGCTGAGACCACACACACAGAGCCTCCTCAGCCTTTCTCCTCTCAGGCTTCCTCAGCCTTGTGGCCCCCCATACCTCCTGGCTGGGACCACACAGGCCCTCTCCAGGTCTGTTCCCTGGGGCCCTCTCTCTCTCTCTCTCTCTCTCTCTCTCTAACACACAGTGCAGGTTAACTTATCCCTGCCTAATTAATCCAGCTGGCCTCACCTGGGGCCAGGGAAAACCTGTGATGGATTCGGGTGTGTGGACTGGAAGAATCCCACTTCCAACCTGTCTCCCAGCCAAAGAAATCCAGCCCATGCAACATTAAACAAAAACCAGCTCCAGCAACTATGCTTGCTGAAGCTATACCACTTCTGGATTTCAGTTCTCACCTGGCTAAACTGACAAACCAGGCAAGATACACACCCCACACCTCACATTACTACACACATCACCACAGTATGTATGACTTTTTTATCACTTTTTATTTAGCTTTTGGGTTTTGTTATTGCTGCGAACACTGGGCAGGAAAAGTTACATGCTACTTTTATTCTACTGGTCAGTACGATTACAAAGATATCACTTTTATATACTTTTTTTATGTTTTGCCACTTTTACACAAAGCATTTTTGAAAATAAATCCTATGTTTGTGTCGTCATTTTTAGAGAGACATATTTTTTTCTGCCAATTGTCTTGTGTGGGGGGCTCATTTTTTGTGGAATGAGGTGATGTCTTCAGTGGTACCATTTTGGGTAAATAATACTTTTTGATCGCTGTCTACTACTAAGTGCTGTGGTGACGGGGTCCCGATGAGGACAGAGAGTGAGCCCATACTCTCCACAAACCCCATATATGCTGTGGTCAGTGCTGACAAAGGCATAAACGAGGTTTATCCACCGGCATCTGACAGCAAATGCAACAGAGACTCAGATATCAGGAACAGCCAGGCCCCTTCTGTTGAGGGTATGCAGTTTCTGCACCTGTTTCAGCATGCTACAAAGGTATATCTGTATGGAAGCTGTCAGGAAGTAATTTTCTCCTGTGCTGTAATTGTATGGCAGATGTCGGGAAGGGGTTAATAGAAACAAGGCTAGATTGTACCAACATGACAAAAGAGACCACATTCATTAAAGGCTAGATTGTACCAACATGACAAAAGAGACCACATTCATTATTCCCAGTTTCCTAATTTACTGTGTTTTTTTTTTTTTTATTCTGGGAAGTGTTCATTTTATTACACAAGTCTACAAATATTATTTCCATTACAAATATTGACTGACCAGTTTCATTAGCAAATTGCCCAGCAGAACAAGGAACACAGGAATAGCAACAGATTAAATTTTCCTTTAATGATTTCCTGTATCCAGGTGGACAGCTCTCTACACATCTAGAAGGAAATACCTAGAAGTAATATAATAGTAATTTAGAAGCAGGAATGAAGATGTATCTTTACCAAAACAGTGAATGAAAACAGTAAAAACGGTAAAGACTATTGCTCTCAGACATTGGCATGGCACTAGGATTCCCATCTCAGACGTGTCATGTCCCTAGGATATGCCATCAGTGTTAGATTGGTGGGGGTTCCACCTCTGGGACTTGCTCCTATCTCCAGAACAGGGAGAGCAGCCGTGAATGTGCCATCACCCTTCGTTTATCTCTATGGCAGTTCCAAAAATATCAGAGTTTGGCTACTTTTGGCAGTCCTATAGCTATGAATGGAGAGTTAGCCATTCATGCGCAGGGCACTCTCCATTTGCACTTGCTTTTTTTAAGAACTTCCATAGTAGTTAGAGAGCACACTGGGTATAATATGTTACATACCTCTTTAGTATTTTCTGCCCATTTAATATAATTCTCTTGTATGAAGAACACACTTTTATTCGAATTAGGAATGTATTCTCCGATAGAATTTGTTGCATAAGTTTTGTTTGGAAACTCTAAAACCTGCATTAATTTTAAAGGGGTACTCAGTATTCTCTTGTCATAAAAAATAATGTCATCTCCAAAAGGTGTTTTAAAATATACATTTCTTAAAACATTGTTTAGCTGAAAACAATAAAAGAAATCCAGAGTAAAATCAATAAAATACGGTAGCATAAAATATTATTTCGGTGCATAAAACTGTCAGCGGTGTGCATTTATTTTCTCTATGTAATAATTTTAAAATACCGTATTTTTCGCTTTATAAGACGCACCCGAAGATAAGACGCACCCCAGATTTTAGAGTAGGAAAATGAGAAAAAAATATTTTTCATCAGACCTCATATCTGACCCCCCATAAATTTCAGGACATCACATCAGGCCCCCATCAGAGCTCAGAACAGCCCATTGTGCCCCCATCAGACCTCAGAACAGCCCACAGTGCCCCTATGAGACCTCAGATCAGCCCAGTGTGCCCCCATCAGACCTCACATCAGCCCATTATGCCCCCATCAGACCTCAGAGCAGCCCACTGTGCATCAGACCTCAGATCAGCCAACTCTGCCCCCATCAGACCTCAGACCAGCCCACAGTGCCCCCATGAGACCACTCTGTGCCACCATCAGACCTCAGACCAGCTCATAGTGCCCCCATTAGACCACTCTGTGGCCCCATCAGACCTCAGACCAGCTCATAGTGCCCCCATTAGACCACTCTGTGCCCCCATCAGACCTCAGACCAGCTCATAGTGCCCCCATTAGACCACTCTGTGGCCCCATCAGACCTCAGACCCAAGGCCTCTTCCATAGTGCCGGCCCCATTAGACCACTCTGTGGCCCCATCAGACCTCAGACCAGCTCATAGTGCCCCCATTAGACCACTCTGTGGCCCCATCAGACCTCAGACCAGCTCATAGTGCCCCCATTAGACCACTCTGTGGCCCCATCAGACCTCAGACCAGCTCATAGTGCCCCATTAGACACTCTGTGGCCCATCAGACCTCAGATCAGCCCAGCGTGCCCCATAACAATAAAAAAAAAAACTTCACTTACCTGTTCCTGCCGCGGCTCCGCTCCGGTGCTTCTTAGGCTTCCCGACCCGGCGCTGCACTGTCCACCTGACTGCGTGCAGCGTCAGGTCATAGTGCGCGCACTACGTCCTGACGCTGTACGCGTTCAGGACAGTGCAGCGCCGGGCCGGGAAGCCTAAGAAGCACTGGAGCGGAGCCGCGGCAGGACAGGTAAGTGAAGTTTTTTTTTTATTGTTATGGGGCACGCTGGGCTGATCTGAGGTCTGGTGGGGGGGTCCCAGCCCCCCGGCAGCTAAAACATACAAGTGAGCGCTTCCATAATGGAAGCGCTCACTTGTATTCGTTTTATAAGACGCACTGCAATTTTCCCCCTACTTTTGGGGGAAAAAAAGTGCGTCTTATAAAGCGAAAAATACGGTAATTAATAGCTATAAAACATTTCATTTTATAAATTTGTTCTGCAAGAATCATTAAAAATGGTGGCCATCATTTTAAAAATCAGGAGACAAAAAAAGAAGGCGTCTGTTACCAAGAAAATATATAAAATATCTGACGGTGCAGTTTGTTTTTGTTATGAAGAGCAACCCTCTGATTATGCATAACTGTATATGTCGCTGTCACTTTGACATTATTAATGGTGTCCTGCTGTTAAAAAACTTGAAAGAAGTTAGATACCGTCTACAGATGACCAAACTTATTGAAATTCTTTTTGGGTCTGACTAATGAATTAGTAAAAAAAAAATTCAATTGCCCTTAAAATTGGTGTGTGACACTCTGAGGCCTTCTCTCTTGTTTTTATTATTTCAGATTTTTTCTATTTCTTCTTCCCAAAACCGCCCCCCGCCCCCGGTTTAAGCGCCTTAGGGTGGGTTTGCACTAGCATTATGCGATTTCGTTATAGGTTCTGTTTATAACGGAATTACAGTGAAAGGGGCCAGAGCGGAGTTCCGGCAGCACACGTGCATTAGTGGCAGCAGTGTGAAAACTAGCCTAATTCCATTAATTCTTGATTCTGTTATTGGGTGAAACTGTGGTCTAATACTACAGATTTTAAGGTGTCCACATTCTTTGATACATAAGTAAATCCGTTAAACCTTGATTGTCTAATTGGGGTGAAATTGTGGCCTGATAATACAGATTTTGGGGTGTTCACATTCTTCTTTACATAAGTAAATCCGTGTTCATGTTGTTTTATAATATAAGTGCATGCAGCCTGATACTACAGATTTTAGGGTGTTCACGTTCTTTAAAGGGAACCTGTCATCTCCGAAATACCCCCTAAACTAGAGTAAGTGTTGTATAGTGTAAGTGATGCTGAATCCGAATATGAAAGTCTTATATTCATACTCACTTCCATTCCGACGCTGTGCTCCCACAAACCTGCAGTAAAATGCACTCACTGGACTCTTCTTTGAGTCGTCTCCATTATGTGAGTGAGCAACAGAGTCCAGTGAGTGCATTTTACTGCAGGTTTGTGGGAGCACAGAGTCCGAATGGAAGTGAGTATGAAGATAAAAATTACATAACCGGACTCAACGTCACTTACACTATACACTGCTTACTCTAGTTCACGGGGTGTTTTGGAGATGACAGGTTCCCTTTAATATAAAAGTAAATCTGTCAATCCTTAAATGTACAATTAGGGTGAAATTACAGCTTAATACTACAGATTTTAGGGTTTTCACATTCTTTTACACATATTTCAATCCTTTAATCCTTAATAGTGTTCAGCGAACCCGAACTGTAAAGTTCGGGTCCATACTGAACTTTGCTGGAAAAGTTCAAGTTCGGTTTTCGGGCATTTAATAAAGCCTGTTGAAAGGCTGCAGGGAAGCCAATCAACAAGCTTTTAAGCTGTGGGCACTTAGAAGCCATCACAGCCATGACTAGTAATGGCATGGCTGTGATTGGCCAATGCAACATGTGACCCAGCCTCTATATAAGCTGGATCACATGTAGCACCACCCATCAGTTCTGAGTAGTGTAGGGACAGGAAGCAGGCAGCTGAAGTGAAGGAGAGTGTTAGGAATCTGGCTATTTATTCTGTGGGTGCAATACACCAGCTTTGCACCCCTGACACAGAAATATAATAATGTATCTGGCTGTTAATTCTGTGGGTGACCTATAGTGATTTTTTGTGGGTGCAATGCATCATCTTTGTACCCCGAAACAGAAATATAATAAGTATTCTGGTTGTTAATTGTGTGGTTGACCTACAGTGATTTTTTTGGGTGTGCAATGCACCATTATCATACCACTGACACAAAAATATAATAGTTAATCTGTCTTTTAGTTCGGTGGGTGACATATTCCCATTTTTGGTGTGAGGTACACCTGTACTGCATATGTGACAGGGAAATTCATATAGTTAATCTGTCTGTTAGTTCGGTGGGTGACCTCAAAGAATGAGGAGAGCATCAAATAAGGGACGTGGCTCTGGTCGTGGCGCTGCTGGTGCTGGTGGAGCTCCTGTTGCAAGAAGAGGACGTGATTGATCTGTGCCAGCTACACGCCCAAATGAAATACCTTCCTCAGGTGCACATAGGCGACAGGATGTTCAGTGTCATTTTGTAGGCCCGAATACAGGTGTATGAATGGTGAAGCCAGAACAAGTAGATACGGTAGTAGATTGTATGGCTGACAGTGACTCCAGTTTCTTCACATTGTCTCCCACCCAGTCCCTGCTGAAACCGCAGAGTTGGCACCTACAGCCCATGGGCATCTGTCTTTGACATCACCCCCTTACAGCAGTCATGCAGCAGTCTCTTATGCTTTTTGATGACTCTGCTGGCGGGGTTTCCATGGGCCATCCACCTAGCCCTGCCCCAGAAGTGGAAGAGATTGACTGCACTAATGCCCAAACACTTATGTTTCAGGATATGGACATGGGAGGACCATCACAGCACGTCTCTGATGATCATGACAAAACACAGGTGCCAAATGCTGCGGCTTTCTGCCATGTGCAGACTGGCAAGGAGGGCAGGGGTGAAGAGTGGGTGGAATATCATGTGGAGGATTATGAGGTCCTAGTCCCCACATGGAGACAAGGTCATGCCAGTGACATGTGCAGTTCGGAGGAAGAGGTGGTGGTCACCCAGCGCCAGCCATACAGCAAAACAAGGGAGCAGGGTGCAAAAGCAGAGTGGCCGTCCCCTAGCCAGTATGCCTGCTACTGCCCACTGCACCCAGGGACTGAGCACACCGAAGCCAGCTCCACGGAGTTCCCTGGCTTGGCAGTTCTTCAAATAATGTGCTGACGACAAGACACGAGTGGTTTGCACGCTGTGCAATCAGAGCCTAAAGTGAGGCATAAATGTTCTAAACCTGATCACCACCTGCATGACCAGGCATCTAAATACAAAGTACGAGCTGCAGTGGAGTAGACACCTGAAAAACCACAAAATATCTCAGGCTCCTCTTGCTCCCTCTTCTGCTGCGGTCTTGGCCTCTCCCTCCCCCTCTGGAGTGACAGTGGTACCTGCCACCCCAGAAACAGAGGATGTAGCAGCAACACCACCACCTCCACCACCGTCACCAAGCATGTACACACTGTCCCATGGAAGCGTTCAGCTGTCCATCCCCCAAACACTGGAGAGAAAGAGGAAGTACCTCCCTAACTACCCACGATCCCGGGCCCTGAATGCCAGCATTTCAAAATTCCTGGCCTTTGAATTGCTGTCATTCCGTCGGGTGGAGTCAGAGACTTTTAAATACCTTATGGCGGTGGCTGTCCCACAGTACGTGGTTCCCAGCCACCACTACTTTTCCAAGCAAGCCATCCCTGCTCTGCACAACCAAGTGGCGGACAAAATCAGGTGTGCTCTGCGCAATGCCATCTGTGGCAAGTTCCAAAAAACTACCGTTACCTGGACCAGTAAGCGGGCAGGGATGTTATATCTCCCTAACTGTACACTGGGAAAATTTAGTGGCAGCTGGGCCTGAGGCAGATAGCAGTTTGGCGCATGTCCTACCGCCACAGAGGATTGCAGGACATTTGTCGTTGTCTCCTGTTGTCTCCTCCTCCTACTCCACTTGCTCCTCTACCATCTCCTCATCCAGTCAGTGTAACACCTTCACCACCAACTTCAGCACAGCCAGGGGGAAATGACAGCAGGTTGTTTTGAAACTAATTTGTTTGGAGGGAAAAACCCCACACCACGCAGGAGCTGTGGATGGGCGTGGAAGAACAGATTGATGAGCGGTTGGTGCCGCTGAGCTTCAAGCCCGGCTCGGTGGTGTGCAATAACGGGCGAAATCTTGCAGCAGCTCTGGGGCTAGCCGGTTTGAATTTGGTGGTGCAGAGGTTCCTGAAAAATTACCCCGATATGTCAGAGCTGCTGCAGAAAGTGCAGGCGATCTGTGCGTGCTTTCGGCATTCTCACCCTGCTGCCCGCCTCTCTGAGCTGCAGCGTAACTTCAGCCATCCCACTCACCGCCTCATATGCGACGTACCCACAAGGTGAAACTACACCTTGCACATGCTGGAGAGACTGTTCGAGCAGCAGTAGGGGAGAGTGGAGTTTCAGTTGCAGCACGCACGGGTGAGTCGCTCTGCGGAACAGCACCACTTCACTGCCAATGAGTGTGCCTCCATGCGGGATGTGTGTGCTGTGTTGCGCTGTTTCGAGTATTCCACCAATATGGCCAGTACCAATGACGTAGCCCTGGTGTTACTATCCCACTATGTTTCCTTGAAAAAACGCTTTGGGTGATTATGGAAGAGCATGTGACACAGGAGGAAGAGGAGAAGGAAGAGGAATCATTTCCACAATTATCAGGCCAGTCTTTCACAGGTGGCTCGGAGGGTGGGTTCCTGCAGGAGGAGGAGGATGATGAGGAGGAGGAACAGTGTTAACAGCAGGGTGGCACTCAAAGTAGCTCATGAGAAAAAACTAGTCTTTAAATGGCGGCTATGTTACCGCAAACAGCTACATTTTTCACTGGACTGTAGTACATATAACTGAGAAAATACGTATTTTATAGACTGACTCTGCTGTACAGCACACTACAGAATTGTTCACTGGACTGTAGTATATATAAATGAGAAAAAAACATAGTCTTTAAATGGCGGCTATGTTACGGCTAACCACTACATTTTTCACTGGACTGTAGTACATATAACTGAGAAAAAACGTAGTCTTTAAATGGCCGCTATGTTACCGCAAACCACTACATTTTTCACTGGACTGTAGTACATATAACTGAGAAAAAACGTAGTCTTTAAATGGCCGCTATGTTACTGCAAACCACTACATTTTTCACTGGACTGTAGTACATATAACTGAGAAAATATGTATTTTATAGACTGACGCTGCTGTACAGCACACTACAGAATTGTTCACTGGACGGTAGTATATATAGATGAGAAAAAAACGTAGTCTTTAAATGGCAGCTATGTTACCGCAAACCACTACATTTTTCACTGGACTGTAGTACATATAACTGAGAAAAAACGTAGTCTTTAAATGGCCGCTATGTTACCGCAAACCACTACATTTTTCACTGGACTGTAGTACATATAACTGAGAAAAAACGTAGTCTTTAAATGGCCGCTATGTTACCGCAAACCACTACATTTTTCACTGGACTGTAGTACATATAACTGAGAAAATATCGTACTCTTTAAATGGCAGCTATGTTACCGCAAACCCCTACATTTTTCACTGGACTGTAGTACATATAACTGAGAAAATATGTATTTTATAGACTGACGCTGCTGTACAGCACACTACAGAATTGTTCACTGGACGGTAGTATATATAGATGAGAAAAAAACGTAGTCTTTAAATGGCGGCTATGTTACCGCAAACCACTACATTTTTCACTGGACTGTAGTACATATAACTGAGAAAAAACATTGCTTTTAAATGGCGGCTATGTTACCGCAAACCACTCCATTTTTCACTGGACTGTAGTACATATAACTGAGAAAAAACGTAGTCTTTAAATGGCGGCTATGTTACCGCAAACCACTACATTTTTCACTGGACTGTAGTACATATAACTGAGAAAAAACGTAGTCTTTAAATGGCGGCTATGTTACCGCAAACCACTACATTTTTCACTGGACTGTAGTACATATAACTGAGAAAAAACGTAGTCTTTAAATGGCGGCTATGTTACTGCAAACCACTCCATTTTTCACTGGACTGTAGTACATATAACTGAAAAAATACGTATTTTATAGACTGACGCTGCTTTACAGCACACTACAGAATTGTTCACTGGACTGTAGTATATATAAATGAGAAAAAAACGTAGTCTTTAAATGGCGGCTATGTTGCGCAAACTACTCCATTTTTCACTGGACTGTAGTACATATAACTGAGAAAATACGTATTTTATAGACTGACACTGCTGTACAGCACACTACAGAATTGTTCACTGGACTGTAGTATATATAAATGAGAAAAAAACGTAGTCTTTAAATGACGGTTATGTTACCGCAAACCACTTCATTTTTCACTGGACTGTAGTACATATAACTGAGAAAAAACGTAGTCTTTAAATGGCGGCTATGTTACCACAAACCACTCCATTTTTCACTGGACTGTAGTACATATAACTGAGAAAATGCGTATTTTATAGACTGACGCTGCTGTTCAGCACACTACAGAATTGTTCACTGGACTGTAGTATATATAAATGAGAAATAAACGTAGTCTTTAAATGGCGGCTATGTTACCGCAAACCACTAAATTTTTCACTAGACTGTAGTACATATAACTGAGAAAAAACTTAGTCTTTAAATGGCGGCTATGTTACCACAAACCACTCCATTTTTCAGTGGACTGTAGTACATATAACTGAGAAAATACTTATTTTATAGACTGACGCTGCTGTACAGCACACTACAGAATTGTTCACTGGACTGTAGTATATATAACTGAGAGAAAAAACGTATTCCCTAGACTGACGCTACTGTACAGTACACTACATAATTGTTCACTGGACTGTAGTATATATAACTGAGAGAAAAAACGTATTCCCTCGACTGATGCTACTGTACAGTACACTACATAATTGTTTACTGGACTGTAGTGTATAGAAATTATAGGAAAAACGTATTCCCTAGACTGACCCTACTGTACAGTGCACTACATAATTGTTCACTGGACTGTACTGTATACAAATGATAGAAAAAACGTATTCCCTAGACTGACGCTACTGTACAGTACACTACATAATTGTTCACTGGACTGTAGTGTATACAAATGATAGAAAAAACGTATTCCCCAGATTGCACTATAGATCCCAGCAAGCCAAGGTACAACAGCAGCAAAAATGAGTACTGAGAGGACTTTGGGCAATTTTTTTGGGTCTGTGTGGACCACGTGCTGTCCCTTCTGCCACCAGTCGCTGTGCACAGTGTGCAGCCAAGATGGCGGTAGCTGCACTACAAGTCCCAGCCAGCAGCCAGGAGGAGACAAAAAAAAAGGTGCTTGTAGCCCTTAGAAGGGCTGTTGGGTTCTTTGTGGGTGATTCCTGCCTAACCAACATCTAAATTCAGGACCTAACACTCTCCCTGACAGACAGCAGCTCTATTCCTAATTTCATGCAGGCGGCTTCTGACGCGAGCAGCGCGGGACCAGATTCTTATATTCCTAGGTCATCTGATCTGGCCAGCCAATCCCTGCTATCGACTTGTAGGGGCCCCACGTGATGCTAGGAGGTACCAAAGACTCTCCTGCATGTTGATTGGCTGAGAAAAGGCGCCTAACATGCAGAAAGAGGAAGATGCCATTTCCTCGAGGATCACGATATGCTCGTCCGAGTAGCGAGCATATGCGAATACCCTAATGCTCGAATGAGAACCAAGCTCGGAAGAGCATGTTCGCTCATCTCTAATTATATGTATAATGTAAACATTTTAAATATCACCTACCTAGTCTGCTCACGGACACGTTTAAGTCTCTTTTCTTCTTTCTGATGCTTGTCATAGAACTGGAGCAGAGTCCCAAACTCAGTTGCAATTTGTAATCCACATAAGTAAAATTGTAATCCAAATGGGTAAAAAAATTGCAGCAAAGTTCCTTAAAAAAACGTCTTTCAAGGGGCTTCCCAATAACCTGAAAAGGGGGGAAAAAAGGGATGAGGCGCACGTCTGCGCAACTTGGTTAAAGCAGCCTCAGGGACCATAGAATTTTGAAGAAGGGAGTAGTCCATCCGCGGCAGAGCGGGAACTCCTGACGCCTCTGCCGTGTCAGCCAGCGGAGTGAACACCTCAGCGGGCACCTCAACCGACTTCTTAGGCTGCTGGACATATTGAGAGACGTAGATCTCCTCCGGTTCCTTCTCCTCATAGGGGTCGGTGCCCCACACCATGCCTCCCCAGTCAGGACCTCGCTGTGTCGCCATCTTAATTTCCTGAGCTGCCTCGTCTTCCTCGTGTGCTGGAGAAGGGGCGGGGCTACCAGGGAGGAGTCTGCATCGCAAATCAATTGAATTCATACGCAACAGCGCATAAAGTAACTTATTCGTAGCAATAGCGTATAATTGATAGGACAACCTACGTAGCGAATGCGTACAAAGCCGAAGCGAAGCACGTAATGTTCGGATACGCTTCGCCGCTAAAAAAATCCCAAAATTCGATACGAATCAACGAATCGACGAATCGATTCGCTCATCTCTAGTGGAAAGAGCTGAAAACTGCTGTTCACAAACGCTCTCTATCCAACCTCAAAGAGCTCGAGCTGTTTTGCATGAAGAATGGGCAAGAATTTCAGTCTCTAGATGTGCAAAACTGATAGAGACAAACCCCAAGCGACTTGCAGCTGTAATCGCAGCAAAAAGTGACGTATTAATTCAAGGGGGCCAAATAATTTTGCACGCCCCACTTTTCAGTTTTATTATTACAAAAAAAGTTTAAATGATCCAATACATTTCGTTCCACTTCACAATTGTGACCCACTTGTTGTTGATTCTTCACCAAAAATTTTAAAATGTTATATATTTTTGTTTGAATCCTGAAATGTGGCAAAAGGGTGAAAAGTTCCAGGGGGCTGAATACTTTCACAAGGCACTGTATATAATTCTTTATTTTTAGCCTGTCTACGATCAATGTTAACCTTTTATTAATGTATTTTTGTGCTGCAGTTTGAAAAAGACCAAATTCAGTTGAAACGTCACGTACTATGCACAGCCGCTTTACAATTAAAACGTCTATTGCATTCAACTTCTTTGTGCTGGAGTATCTTCTTCTTCTGCTACAATGGGGTGGGAACCCGACTTACAGCACCTATATCACAGCAGTGTGCCACAAAGTTTTCATACACTTTGACGTTCCCAGCGGTAGCAGTCAGTCAGCATGGAGTGGTGGGGGGAAAATGACAAACTTGGCGGTGTGGGAATTTTTCATCAAGCTGCCAGAGGACGTCAGCATGGCCCACTCTGTGACGGGGCCACTGTGTTAAATCCTCATGCGGTTGCCACCTCACCACTTTGCTGGGAGATGCGTCAGGCTGTGCCACTACGTTAGCACCACAGTTTTCCTAAGCCACTTAATGGCGACGTTCCAGATGTTGATGCAGGGCTATGTTGCCAACATTGGTACCCTGGCCGCTCTTCACCTTCTACCCAAAGATCCTACATACGGCCACGCTGACATCCTCAAGCAACTTGATGAAAAGTTCCCACATGACATTTTACCCCCACGACTCCATGCTGACTGCCTGCCACTGCCTCTATGAAGCTGTGCACCGCTAGTTGTTTCCAGACAGGTAGGCTCCTGAGTAGCAAACGGTCTATCACAGGCTCCAGATCTCACACTGCTTGCACCCTGCTGACTCAATCAGCATGCTGCCACCCTACTGCTGTCTTATGGGCCTGCTGCCATTCTCACCCCATGATGATGATGATGATGATGATAATGAAACCCCCTCTTCACCTGGCTCACATGTGTGATTGGCTACATCATCAGCCACTACTGTCTGCTCCTCACTTATGTCACCCTCACCAGACTCATGGCCCCTTCCCTGACCGCTCTCAACAACTGCCCCCACGCACTCCAATGTGAGAATCAAGGCCTAAAAGAATTGCTATGAAATCAGATGAACACCACTACAATGCTTATGTTGCTCTGTTTATCCACCCCAATATGAGAATCAAGGCCTAATGGAATTGCTTATCTACTAAATCAGGTGAACACCACTATAACAGTTATATTACACTGTTTTTTCACCACAATATGAAAATCAAGGCCTAATGGAATTGCTTATCTATGAAATCAGGAGCACACCACACTAATAGTGTTGAGCAAACTTGTGTTTTCAAATTTGGCGTACAGATTATCTAAGAATCCCGTTATGGATTCCACTACCATGGAGCATGATGGAATTCTATAACCGCATGCGCCATGGAAGCCTATAGGAGGCATTCCATATTGCATTCCATCATAATAGAAGTCTGTGCTCGCCATAGGTGGTCTAAAATTAGACTATTCAGACTAAGGGTACTGTGATTAACTTGGCTCTTTTTTGGACTAGTCTTAGTTTACACTAAATATAAGACAGTTTTAATAAATTTAATTCTTTTAATACTTTTTTACTGGACAAAAAAATTTATTTTGTTTTATTTTCACTACATATTTTGCTCACCTGTTTTGGACGAATCTTCTGAATAAATGTTCCCTGGTGCTTTCCATGTTTAGAATCAGCCAAGTACATATTGTTCAAGGCATGAGCAACAGCATAAACTGCAAGGTAGACACTGTATGTGGTCCGAAAGTTGTCAACATCATACTCAATGTTAGAAAGAAATCTTAGTGTATGGTTTGTCCTGCAATGGAAAATGTTACTGAATTTGTACTCTGAGGGCAAACATTGAAAAAGAGAGAGCCATACATTTTCTAGAATTTTGTTTTTTGGGTAAGTTGTTGGACTGGCTTTTTGAAGCACTTCCTTGAGGCCAATAATGTTGCCTGAGAGAGGAGCGAAAAACAATGATTCGTTAAAAATACCTTTGTTTATTTCATTTAAGTAATACAATCTGTTCAATGGGTCTTCTGTAAAAATGAACATTTTTGAGAACTTCTTTATGTATATCAGTACAGAGTTGAATGTAGTAATTGCAGTATTAAGAACAATAACATTTGCTTTTGATTTTGATATAATATCTTTTTCATAATCTTGAAATGGTAATCTGATAACATACTCCACACAAATCCTATTTTTAAGACCTTCCTCCTTAAGAATTACACTGAATAATTCAAATTCCTCTTTATCTTCACTTAATATTCCAATCCAGGTCCACCCAAAGTACTTAAGGAGCTCTACAATAGCTTTGATCATAACACTTGCCCCATGTGCAGTGTGGTAAGGAATTGTAATTTTATTGTTAAAATGTGCAGCGGCGTAACTTATCTATCAAACACACACACAAAAAAGGAAACATGTTTAAAATGGGAAATATTGTCAGGAATATTTGTGCTAGTATCCATTACATGTTATTGTTTTTTTTTTTTTTCGTTTTTTTTTCTAGAGGTAGTTCAGTTGTCATTAATTAAATAAATATTCTTGTTATATTAAGTTATCTCCTATAGAATAACTGTTAAATCGTTAAATCGGTGGTAGTGAGAACTTGAGAAGTTGGGTCCCCTGCCCCACAGAGTCCCCTAAAGTGGTTGGAAAGGCAGGTTGGGCATGCACAATGCTGCTCCATTGGACTGCTGGAGAGAGCTGAATACAAGCCATTAATTTCAGGAGTTCCTGTACTCCTGTACTCCACCAATGTAGTCCTATACAAAGGGGATACTTTGATAAAACCAGAATATCCATTTAAAGGAAGTGTCGAGGATTAGAGAAACATGACTGCTTTCTTTCAGAAAATGCTTCTGTCTTCTGTCTTCAGACCCTTTCATTTTATCTAGCGGCCTTGTGCTAAACTTAAAAAACAAAAATCAAGTTTTCCTCATCAATCTGCACTCAATCCCCCTAAATGAGCAAGTGAAAACAGAATCTTAGAAATGTTTGCAAATATATTAACCCCTTCCCAACCAGCAGTGTACATGTACAGCGTTGGCCGGGACTCTAAACATGGTATCTGCTCCCATGTGCAGCAGCTTCCGGATGCCTGCTCTTTTGTACAGCAAACACCCACGGCTAAAGTCCATGGCTGGCGGTAATGCCGATTGTGAACTTTTAACTCTTCATGCTTGGCCATGGCATCTAATGGCATTAAAACCCAGAAGCACACGCTTATGGGCCTGCTCTTGCGTGCCCCCCCTCCCCCAGCAGAGATCAGGTGAGCCATAGACAATGTGCGTCTGCTTCAGTCCTCCTGTCTGTGGCAGGGCTCCATATAAATACATTGAAATCCAATGCTAATGCAGAAAAACAGAAAAACGTATCACCCCAGAAAGGCAGGGAGTGAAAAAAAGAAAGAAAGAGTTAAAAAGGTGGGCTTCCCATTTCTCTTAATGTTTCCACACTTTGATTGGAGCCCACCTGTGGTAAATTTAAGTTACTGGGCATGATTTGGAAAGAAACAACCCTGTCTATATAATGCATATCAGACCAAAATCCAAGCTATTAGGAAGAAAGAACTGCATGTACAGGTCAGAGACAGGATTATGTGGAGGCACAGTTATGAAGAAGGATTGTTGTGCTGCATGGAATGTTCCCAAAAGCATAGTGGCCTTCATAATTCTTAAATGAAAGAAATTTGGAACAACCAGGACTCTTCCTAGAGCTGGCCATCCCTCCAAACTAAGTAATCAGGGGAAAAGGGCCTTTTTAAGAGTAGTGACCAAGAACTCAATATCACTGTGGCTGAGCCCAAAGATTACTTTGTACATGTGAACGATTACTGCAGCATTCCTCCAATTTGAGATTTGTGACCAGAAAGAAGCTTTTCCTTTAGTGTTGATCGAGCACCGTAGTGCTCAGGTGCTCGGGTCGAACATTAGGCAACACTAGCACCCGAGCATTAAGGAAGTTAATAGGAGAACCCAAGCACTAAACCAGGCACCCCCTGCTCTGAGGAGGGGAGGATGTCTGGTTCATAGGGAAAGGTGAGAAAATGGTGAAAACACCACTGAAAGGGTTTGGGAACAGCATGGGGAGGATGCCTGGATGCATCATGGACTCCAAAGTCGCTGCTGGGGAGGATGTTGTCTGTGTATTACGCCACTTTTACGTAATGACAAAAATACCCCCCCCCCCAAACCAAATATAACATCGATTTTAGAGGAAATATTGTTAGGAAGCATATATTTACTTGTATATAAAGCGCAAGTAGTAGCATGCCCTCACCCCTAATATTTTACACGGTCAAATTATCAGCAGGCACTCGCCCCTAATGTTTTTAACGGTCAAATCAGCAGCAGGCACTCGCCCCTAATGTTTTTAACAGTCAGATCAGCAGCAGGCACTCGCCCATAATGTTTTAGATGGTCAAATCAGCAGCAGGTACTCATCCTTAATGTTTTAGACGGTCAGATCAGCAGCAGGCACTCGTCCATAATGTTTTTGAGTGTCAGCAGCACTCAAGGTCAACATATCAGGAGGAGGACCAGAGTGAAGAAGTGGAAGAAGAGGTGGTGGTGAAATTACTGGCCCAACCTGGGAAGGTGGCAATCCGAGCGAGGACAACAGTACAGAGAGGGAGGGATCCACAGCACCGCAACAGGCTGGAAGGGGCAGTGGGGTGGCAAAAGGGAGAAGGTAGGCCACGTCAAACAGGCCCGCAACTGTTACCCGGAGCCCCCCTTGCGGCAATCTCCCTTGCCAAGGGGTAAGTGTTCCGCAGTCTGGCACTTTTTTGATGAAAGTGCTGACAATAAAAGAATTGTCATTTGCAACCTGTGCTATACCAAAATGAGCAATGGCATGAACACTAGCAACCTGACTACGACCAGCACGATCCTCATGGCAGCAAAGCACCCTGATAGGTGGGCCAAACGCCTGGGTCCACAATCAGGGGTCTGCGCGTCACACCACTACCTCCTCTTCCCCTGTGTTATGTGCTAGCCAATCCCCTGTCCAAAACGCAGGCCCAGATGTCTCCCGCACTGCACCTGGACCCTCGCAAGCACCATCAGCGAGCACATCCACTTCTGTGTCCCAGCACAGCGTATAGATGTCCATACCCCAGGCCTTTGAACGAAAGTGCAAATACCCAGCCACCCACCCACAGGCCATAGCACTAAATGCACACCTTTACAAATTGCTGGCGCTGGAAATGTTGCGTTTAGGCTTGTGGACACTGATGGCGGCGGCTGTCCCTCATTACTCAGTACCTAGCCGCCACTATTTTTGCCAGTGTGTCGTCACCACCTTACACCAGCATGTGTCCCGTAACATAACCCGTGCCCTGACCAAAGCAGTTACTGGGAAGGTCCACTTAACGACTGACACATGGACAAGTACTTTTGGCCAGGGACGCTACATTTGCCTGACGGCACACTGGGTGAACTTTGTGGAGGCTGGGAGCGTGTCGTACACTGGGATGGCACAGGTGCTACCGACACCAAGGATTGCGGGCCCTAATTCCATCAGGATTTCCGCCACCACCTACATTAGCGGCTGTAACCCCTCCTTCTTCTCCTCCACTTCCACCTCACAATTCTCATCTTGCAGCACCAGTCAGACTTCAGTCAGTAGCTGGAAGCAGAGTAGCACTGCAGCGGGGAAGTGGCAACAGGCTGTGCTGAAACTTTTTTGCTTAGGTGACAAACAGCACACTGCCGCAGAGCTGTGGCAGGGTATAAGGGACCAGGCTGAGCTGTGGCTTTCGCCACTCAACCTACAACCAGGCGTGGTTGTGTCTGATAACGGCCGCAACTTGGTGGTGGCTTTGGAACTCGGCAAGCTCACACACATACTGTCATGCTCAGGTGTGGGGGGAAAACCACACAGAGCGTAGGAGGAAAAGGAGATTAGGCCTGGAAACTAAGGATGGAAGATGGACACCTCCTAAAGGAAACCCTGACTCTAATTCTGACTGACTACCAGTATGAACATACCTCAAATGTAGGCGAGTTCATACACAGGAAGCTAAACCAAACTGACCCTATAGGACCCTGGAACTAATGACAGGAATGAGTCTACCTGTTCCTCCAACAGGAAGGACGAACAGGAGTCTCCCTCAGGCCAAACAACTGATTCAATTGAGTGGTTCAGCAGTTTCTCAAAACCTACCCCAATTTGCCTTGAGCTGCTGGTGAAGGTGCGCCGCCTGTGTGCCCATTTCCGAAAGTCACCTACAGCTTCCGCCGGTCTGGCAATGCTGAAGCTGCGCTTACAATTGCCAGCTCACTGACTGCTATGTGACCTGAGCACGCGCTGGAACTCTACCATTCACATGTTGGGCAGGCTTTGTGAGCAGCAGAGACCAGTAGTGGAATACCAGCTGCAACACGGTCGGCGCCTTTCCAGTCAGCTTCCGCTCTACACAAGCGATGAGTGGGCATTGATGTCTGACCTCTGTGAGGTTTTACGCAACTTTGATGAATCTACACAGGTGGTGAGCGGCGATAATGCTATTATCAGCGTAACCATCTCACTTCTGTGTCTACTAAAACGCTCACTGCACACAATAAAGGCGGACGCTTTGCATGTGGAAGAGGTGGAAATGGGGGAAGACACTACACAGGGTGATAGCCAGACCACCCTTGGTTCGTCTTTTCAGCGCGAATTGGAGGAGGAGTAGCAGGAGACGGTTGCCCCCATAGCAGGTTTACTCCATCTCATGCCTGCTCAACACTATTTTCCTTAGTTAAAGCAAATGAAAGTTTATAGATAGAATCTCTATCACCAGTGGAGAATGCCAAAAGACGTGTGATGATGTCATCACAGGTCCTTTACATCTAGAAAAGGAACTACACAGAAAATGGTGTAGTTCCCAGGCTAGAAATGTATATCTACCAGGACCTGTGATGTCATCATCATTAGCGTTGAGCAAATTGAAGTCGACGAAGTGGAGTTCAATTCGAATTTCAGGGAAAATTCAATTCTGCTCGAAGCCGAATTTCCTCACGCTTCATGGTAGGAAATCGAGTAGTGTAGTTGTCAGGTTAGAAAGGTTCATTTACCAAGACCTGTGATAACATCATTAGGGATGAGCAAATTTTTCAAACATTCGATTAGGTCGGTTCGTCGTATTTTCCGAAACGATTCGAATAAATTTGCGGCGAATCGCGTTAAAAACCGGCTACTTCCTGGCTGTAGAGAGCCTGTATAGTGGTGTAGAACACTGTGCCTTGCAGTAACAAGCATAGGGCGTCTGCTGTGGTAGTGAAACAATACTGTGAGCCAGTATTAGACGCACATAACAGGCGTCACTCTTAAAATCGCTGCACACTTTACGTATTTGGGCAGTCAAGGGGCCAAAACTGACCAAGTAACTCAAGTGTGAACTCAGTCTTACAGGTGAATGTTAGCACCAGCTATAAAGAACCGTGCAGAGGCCAAAGATCCTACTATAGCGGGAAAGAGCGCACTCCTTTTACACCAATTCACTGATTCCACATAGATTTCTACAGAACCTGTTCTATTAAATGCTTATACAAGCAGAGCCCCGCCGACATTGTGGAGATGGCAGTGGTAGCAGCATCAGGAGACCAAAGAGTGGCACGACTACAGTGTTGAGGAAGCAGTAGCATCAGGAGACCACAGAATAGTACAACAACAGTGTACAGGTGGCAGTGGCAGCAGCTGAAGCATCAGGAGACCAAAGAGTGGAACAACAACAGTGTATATGAGGCAGTGGCAGCAACTGTAGCATCAGAAGACCACAGAGTGTTGGGACGACAGTGTAGAGGAGGCAGTGGCAGTAGCTGTAGCATTAGGAGACCACAGAGTGGTACAACGACAAAGTAGAGGAGGCAGTGGCAGCAGCTGTAACATCAGGAGACAACAGAGTCGCATGACGACAGTGTAGAGTAGGCAGTGGCAACAGTTATATCATCAGGAGACCACAGAGTGGCACAACGACAGTGTATAGGAGGCAGTAGCAGAAGGTGTAGCATCAGAAGCAGCATACAGAGTGCCACAATGACAGTGTAGAGGAGGCAGCCCCAGTAGTAGTAGAATTATGAGGTCACAGAATGGCACAACGACAGAGTGTGCAAGTGGAAGCAGCAGTAGTAGCAGAATTATGAGGTCACACAGTGGCACAATGACAGAGTGTGTAAGTGGCAGCAGCAGTAGTAGAATTATGAGGCCACAGAGTGGCACAGTGACAGAGTGATGAAGTGGCAGCAGCAGTAGTAGAATTATGAGGCCAGAGTGGCACGACAGCAGAGATGGCAAGAGAAAAGTTCTCATCACCACTAAAGTATGTGCAGGAGGAATTGACGTAGAACAAGTGTCAACTGTTGTCAATGACAGAGTGCTGAAGTGACAGCAGTAGTACTCAAATTATGAGGTCACAGAGTGGCACAAAGACAGAGTGTGCAGTTTACAGCAGCAGTAGTAGTCGAATTACGAGGTCACAGAGTGGCACAATGACAGAATGTACAGGTGGCAGCAGTAGTAGTCAAATTACGAGGCCTAAGAGTGGCACAATGACAGAGTGTGCAGGTGGCAGCAGCAGTAGTAGTCGAAATATGAGGCCACAGAGTGGCACAATGACAGAGTGTGGAAGTGGCAGCAGTAGTAGACAAATTATAAGGTCACAGAGTGACACAATGACAGAGTGTGCAGTTGGCAGCAGCAGTAGTTGAATTATGAGATCACAGAATGGCACAATAACAGAATGTGCAAATGGCAGCAGCAGCAGTAGCAAAATTATAAGGTCACAGAGTAGCAAAATGACAGAGTGTGCAGGTGGCAGCAGTAGTAGCATAATTATGGGGTCTCAGAGTGGCACAACGACAGTGTGGAAGTAGCAGCCGCAGTAGTAGTCGAATTATGAGGTCACAGAGTGTCACAACGACAGAGATGGCAAGGGAAAAGTTCTCGGCACCACTAATGTACGTGCAGGAGGAATTGACGTAGAACAAGTGTCAACCGTTGTCAAGTTTAACCTGCCTTGTGACTGTAGAAGGTCTGACAGAGTGGCACAGCAACAGTGTAGAGGAGGCAGTGGCAGTAGCTGTAGCATCAGGAGGCCATAGAGTGGCACAACGACAGAGTGTGAAGGTGGCAGCAGTAGTAGTTGAATTATGAGGTCACAGAGTGGCAAAAAGACAGAGTGTGCAGGTGGCAGCAGCAGTCGAATTATGAGGTTACAGAGTGGCTCAACGACAGTGTGGAAGTGGCGGCCGCAGTAGCAGTTGAATTTTGAGGTCATAGAGTGGCACAATGACAGAGTGTGCAGGTGGCAGCAGTAGTAGTCAAATTATGAGATCACAGAGTAGAACAATGACAGAGTGTGCAGGTGGCAGCAGCAGTAGCAGTCAAATTATGAGGTCACAGTATGGCACAATGACAGAATGTGCAGGTGGCAGCAGTAGTAGTCAAATTACGAGGCCACAGAGTGGCACAATGACAGAGTGTACAGGTGGCAGCAGCAGTAGTAGTCGAAATATGAGGCCACAGAGTGGCTCAACAACAAAGTGTGGAGGTGGCAGCAGTAGTACTCGAATTATGAGGTCACAGTGGCACAACGACAGAGTGTTCAGGTGGTAGCAGTAGTAGTCGAATTATGAGGTCACATAGTCTCACAACGGCAGAGTGTGCAAATAGCAGAAGCAGTAGTAGCAGAATTATGAGGACACAGAATGGCACAACAACAGAGTTTTAAGGTGGCAGCAGTAGTAGTCGAATTATGAGGTCAAAGAGTGGCACAACGACAGAGTGTGCAAGTGGCAGCAGTAGAAGTCGAATTATGAGGCAACACAGTGGCACAATGAGAGAGTGAGCAAGTGGCAGCAGCACTAGTAGCAGAATTATGAGGTCACAGAGTGGCACGACAGTGTGGAAGTGGCAGCCGCAGTAGTAGTTGAATTATGAAGTCACAGAGTGGCACAATGACAGAGTGTGCAGGTGGCAGCAGTAGTAGTCGAATTATGAGATCACAGAGTGGCACAATGAAAGAGTGTTCAGGTGGCAGCAGTAGTAGTCGAATTATGAGGTCACATAGTCTCACAACGACAGAGTGTGCAGGTGGCAGTAGTAGTAATCGATTTATGAGGACACAGAGTGGCACAACAACAGAGTGTTAAGGTGGCAGCAGTAGTAGTCGAATTATGAGGTCACAGAGTGGAACAATGAAAGAGTGTGCAGGTGGCAGCAGTAGTAGTCGAATTATGAGATCACAGAGTGGCACAACGACAGAGTGTTCAGGTGGTAGCAGTAGTAGTCGAATTATGAGGTCACATAGTCTCACAACGACAGAGTGTGCAAGTGGCAGCAGTAGAAGTCAAATTATGAGGCCACACAGTGGCACAATGACAGAGTGTGCAAGTGGCAGCAGCAGTAGTAGCAGAATTATGAGGTCACAGAGTGGCACAACGACAGTTTGGAAGTGGCAGCCGCAGTAGTAGTTGATATATGAAGTCACAGAGAGGCACAATGACAGAGTGTGCAGGTGGCAGCAGTAGTAGTCGAATTATGAGATCACAGAGTGTCATAATGAAAGAGTGTGCAGGTGGCAGCAGTAGTAGTTGTATTATGAGGTCACAGAGTGGCACAACGACAGAGTGTTAAGGTGGTAGCAGTAGTAGTCGAATTATGAGGTCACATAGTCTCACAACGACAGAGTGTGCAGGTGGCAGTAGTAGTAGTCGAATTATGAGGACACAGAGTGGCACAACGACAGAGTGTGCAAATAGCAGCAGCAGTAGTACTAGAATTATGAGGTCACAGAGTGGCACAACAACAGAGTGTTCAGGTGGCAGCAGTAGAAGTCGAACTATGAGGTCCCAGAGTGGTACAACGACAGAGTGTTCAGGTGGTAGCAGTAGTAGTCAAATTATGAGGTCACATAGTCTCACAACGACAGAGTGTGAAGGTAGCAGCAGTAGTAGTCAAATTATGAGGACACAGAGTGGCACAACGACAGTGTGGAAGTGGCAGCCGCAGTAGTAGTAGTATTATGAAGTCACAGAGAGGCACAATAATAGAGTGTGCAGGTGGCAGCAGTAGTAGTCGAATTATGAGGTCATAGAGTGGCACAACGACAGAGTGTGCACGTGGTAGCAGTAGTAGTCGAATTATAAGGTCACATAGTCTCACAACGACAGAGTGTGCAGGTGGGAGCAGTAGTAGTCGAATTATGAGGACACAGAGTGGCACAACGACAGAGTGTGCAGGTGGCAGCAGCAGCAGTAGTCGAATTAGAAGGTCACAGAGTGGCACAACGACAGAGTTTGCAAATAGCAGCAACAGTAGTAGCAGAATTATAAGGTCACAGAGTGGCACAAAAACAGAGTGTTCAGGTGGCAACAGTAGTAGTCGAACTATGAGGTCACAGAGTGGCACAATGACAGAGTGTGCAAGTAGCAGCAGTAGAAGTCGAATTATGAGGTCACAGAGTGGCACAATGACAGAGTGTGCAGGTGGAAGCATTAGTAGTCGTAATATGAGGTCACAGAGTGGCACAACGACAGAGTGTGCAGGTGGGAGCAGTAGTAGTCGAATCATGAGGACACAGAGTGGCACAACGACAGAGTGTGCAGGTGGCAGCAGCAGTAGTAGTCGAATTAAAAGGTTACAGAGTGGCGCAACAACAGAGTGTTCAGGTGGCAGCAGTCGTAGTCGAATTATAAGGTCACAAAGTGGCTCAATGACAGAGTGTGCAAATAGCAGCAGCAGTAGTAGCAGAATTATGAGGTCACAGAGTGGCACAACAACAGAGTTTTCAGGTGGAAGCAGTAGTAGTCGAATTATGAAGTCACAGAGTGGCACAACGACAGAGTGTGCAAGTGGCAGCAGTAGAAGTCGAATTATGAGGTCACACAGTGGCACAACGACAGTGTGGAAGTGGCAGCCGCAGTAGTAGTTGAATTATGAAGTCACAGAGTGGCACAATGACAGAGCGTGCAGGTGGCAGCAGCAGTAGTAGCAGAATTATGAGGTCACAGAGTGGCACAACGACAGTGTGGAAGTGGCAGCCGCAGTAGTAGTTGAATTATGAAGTCACAGAGTGGCACAATGACAGAGCGTGCAGGTGGCAGTAGTAGTCGAATTATGAGATCACAGAGTAGCACAATGACAGAGTGTGCAGGTGGCAGCAGTAGTAGTCGAATTATGAGGTCACAGAGTGGCACAACGACAGAGTGTGCAAGTGGCAGCAGTAGAAGTCGAATTATGAGGTCACAGAGTGGCTCAACGACAGTGTGGAAGTGGCAGCCACAGTAGTAGTTAAATTATGAAGTCACAGAGTGGCACAATGACAGAGTGTGCAGGTGGAAGCATTAGTAGTCGAATTAGAAGGTCACAGAGTCGCACAACGACAGAGTGAGCAAATAGCAGCAACAGTAGTAGCAGAATTAGGAGGTCACAGAGTGGCACAACAACAGAGTGTTCAGGTGGCAGCAATAGTAGTCGAATTTTGAGGTCACTGAGTGGCACAATGACAGAGTGTGCAAGTGGCAGCAGT